>JAKUCM010003557.1:0-55002 GCA_023374145.1 Lepidium sativum
TATTATGAAGGGACTAACTCTACTAAAGGCAGTGTTAACTCTACTACGAAGGGACTAACTCTACAAAAAGCAGTGTTAATTTTACTACGAAGGGATAAATGGGAGTGCTAACTCTACAACATGAGTGATAACTCTACCTTTAGGAGCTTCTCAATAGATGTTGTTAAAACAGTAGACGTGAAAGTGGCCTTCGTCTTCCTCTTCGCGAACCAACGTGTTAACATCGCCCTAATTGCATCTATAAGCTGCACAATGGAGAAAGTTCTTGCCTCTGATAATGCATGGTTTGTTGATTTTGCAATGTTCAACGTAGTGAATGTTAGGTTTTTAGCAATTCGACAATTATCAATTGACTAATCTAGCAAAACCCTAATCCCTAGGTCTTGTATTAACTTAATTGAATATGATAAATAGAGGACTCGATTATACCTGAAGTTTGGTTAGTGCAGCAGAGATGAGATCAGGTATAAGATCACCAAGTGCTCTAAGTGTAGCACCTCTATTGATAGTCCACACGCACGCAAGTAGGAAAGAAGTATGGTAGAACTTTGTGTGCAATTCTCTTAGGGTTTTGAATTGTGCAATCAACGGCCAAGGTTTCTCTTCATGTCAAAAATGTGCCTTATATCATATATATATAGGGAGTTTAAGTTAACCTAATTAATTCCTAGTTGAAGTAGGATTAATTTAGGCCCAACTCAAAACACCTAATTAAATCCTAGTTGAATTAGGATTAATTTAGGCCCAACCCAAAACACCTAATTAATTCCTAGTTGAATTATGATTAATTTAGACCTAGCCCAAAACACATGTTCTCATCCGAAACCATGTATTATTACGCTGAAGTCATGAATCATTCCTATAATGATCATTCCTTATTGAATTGTCTCCACTTTCTAAGGTGTCTGACCCAATAGGATCATATAATACAAGCAGTGAGTATCTCAACTCAGAAATTATAAGTGGACTCTAGCAAGCCATTAAAACCTATAGTACCATATGACTTTGTCTAATCTCGATGTTAAAATCGACCACACGAGTAAGTACAAATGATTGCAGGACATTCCCAACAATCTCCCACTTGTATTGGAATCATATATTCCCAAAAGCCATTTGTCTCCATATTTGTATCTGCTCTAAGGCAAGAGTTCGTGTCATCCTTATTTTAATGAGCCAGATCAATGTTCATCGAAATTGAATTTGTACTGATAGAGCAAACAAGCGTCTTTCACCTTGTTTGAGCAGGGCCATGCATTTTACAGTATCAAATCTTTCGAAGGGCCCAAAGATATATTTCTCCCATATATAGGAGGGACAAATTCCATCTTGTTCCATCCTCTGTTCCTTTCTCACATTTCATGATCTGCCCGAGAAATTCCTTTATAACTACCAGTTACGGTTGGCGTTTGAAATTTTCAAAACATGCCAATTCATGTGCCAGAAAACAGCATGAACTCATGTCTAAGGACTATGCTCTATAGTCATATGAGAATCTCTTATGACACTCATTATACGATCTCGTAGAGTTCTCATAGCGGGTCATTTCCGATGCTATGTTCATGTGACACACATCTATGCGATTGACTTGATACTTATTATCAATGACTCCATGAAACTTAGTCATCAGTCACCTCAAATACTAGTCTATCTCGTTATTAGTATCCAACTTTAATAACCATTGACTAGGGAATGAAATAATTCATGCATTTTTACGCCTATAGGGTTTCATGATCAATTCTTCAATTTGATGACCTATAAGAATGTCATGATTATTTTTGGATAAATATTTAATACAAGTATTAAATAGAAATGAAATAGTTTCATTAAAACATAACCAAAGTATATTTACATCATAACATAAAACTATTATAACTCCCACTGGAACTAAGAGTACATCTTAAGATACCTAAGGCCTATTCCATTGGCATGAAACTCATGCTTATTTCATGAAAGTACTTTTGTCAAAGAATCAGTGACGTTCTCTTCGCTTGAAACTCGGCTGATCTTCACGTCTCCTCTTTCAACAATATCTCTAATCAGATGATATCTCCTCTCTATATGCTTGGATCTCTTGTGCAATCTGGGCTCATTTGCCTGTTTAATGGCTCCATTGTTATCACAATACAGCGCCATCGGCTCAGCAATACTCGGAATCACACCAAGTTCAGAGATGAACTTCTTTATCCAAACAGCTTCCTTTGCAGCTTCAGAAGCAGCAATGTATCCAGCTTCAATACTGGAGTCAGTTATGGTGCTTTGCTTGGAACTCTTCCAACTAACTGCACCGCCATTCAGACAGAAGATGTAACTAGACTGAGACCGTGAATCATCCTTATCCGTCTGAAAGCTTGCATCCGTGAATCCACTAATAACAAACTCCTCACTTCCTGCGTACACCAAGAACATATCCTTAGTATTCCTCAAATATTTCAGGATGTTCTTGACGGCAGTCAAGTGAGTCTCACCTGGATTTGATTGGTACTTGCTTGTCATACTTAATGCACAAGCAATGTATGGACGAGTACAAATCATAGCGTACATGATGGATCTCGCTCAGCAGGTGTCTTGGGACACCCCGTCTTGCTTAGAATCATGCCATGAGACATTGGTAAGAAGCCCTTCTTGGAATCATGCATACTGAATCTGCTCAAGACCTTAGCTATGTAAGTGTCTTGACACAATCCGATGAGCCTTTTAGGTCTATCTCGATAGATCCTGATTCCAAGAATATAGGCGGCTTCCCCCATGTCCTTCATCGAGAAACATTTTCCGAGCCAAACCTTAACGAACTTCAGCAAGGGAATGTCATTTCCAATAAGTAAGATATCATCCACGTACAGCACAAGAAACGCAACTGCGCTCCCACTAAACTTCTTGTATACGCATTTTTCTTCTTTGTTCTTGATGAAGCCAAATTTTTTGACTGCTTCATCGAAACAAAGATTCCAACTCCGTGATGCTTGCTTCAATCCATAAATGGATTTGTGAAGTTTGCACACTTTCCTAGCAGTTTTAGGATCAATAAAACCCTTGGGTTGTGTCATATACACATCCTCTTCCAGAATACCATTCAGGAACACGGTTTTGAAATCCATCTAGCAAATCTCATAATCATAATGTGCAGCAGTAGCTAGGAGAATCCAAATAGAGTTAAGCATAGCTACTGGAGAGTAGCTTTCATCATAGTCAACACCGACGACTTGTTTGAAACCCTTAGCTACCAGTCTAGCTTTATAAATTTGCATGTTACCATCCACATAAATTTTCTTCTTGAAAACCCATTTACACTTGATTGCTTTCGCACAATGAGGTAAATCGACCAACGACCAAACTTGGATTTCTGACATGGATTCCATTTCGGATTGTGTGGCCTTTAACCACTTTTTGGAGTCAGGGCCCATCATTGCTTCTTTGAAGTTTGCAGGTTCATCGTTGTCAACGATAAAAAAATTATGTCCTTCAGTCACGAGGAATCCCAGATATCTCTCGGGTTCATGACAAATACTATCGGATCTGCGAACTTTAAGCTCTACGAGTGTTGATTCGACAACATCTTGCGAGTCTGAATGCTGCTCTTCCGGTACGAATTGAGCAGCTTCATGTAGCTCTCAAATTTCTTCGAGTTGTACTTTACTCCCACTGTTTTTCTTAGAAAGAAACTCTCTCTCAAGAAAAACACCATGTGGAGCAACAAACACTTTGTCCTCAGTTTGGTTGTAGAAATAGTACGCCTTGGTTTCCTTCGGATAACCAACGAAGAAGCATTTATCTGATTTCAGTGCAAGTTTATCGGATATTATTCGTTTCACATAAACTTTGCATCCCCAAATCTTCAGGAAAGACAAATTGGGAATTTTCCCCCTCCACATCTCATATGGTGTCTTTGCCATTGATTTTGATGGCACTCTATTTAGCGTAGACGCAGAAGTTTCTAGAGCATATCCCCAAAAGGATAACAGAAGATCAAGTAAAGTTTGATTCCTTCTCTCAGACACACCATTCTGTTGTGGTGTTCCGGGAGGAGTGAGTTGCGAAATAATTCCACAATATCTCAGATGGTCGATGAAATCTTGACTTAAGTATTCACCTCCTCGATCAGATCGAAGAACCTTAATACTCTTGCCAAGTTGATTTTGTACTTCATTTTGGAACTCTTTGGACTTTTCAAAAGATTCTGATTTGTGTCTCATTAAATAGACATAAGCGTATCTACTGATGTCATCAGTAAATGTAATGAAGTAGTTGAAATTTCCTCTGCTACTTAGGCTCATCGGACTGCATACGTCGGTATGTATAAGGCCCAATAAGTCGCTGGCCCTTTCATTGAATTTGTTGAAGGGAGCCTTTGTCATTTTGCCCAATAAACAAGATTCACATTTCTCAAATGGTTCATAATCAAATGAGTCCAAAAGCCCATCATGATGAATTTTTTGAATGCGTTACTCGTTTATACCCCCTTGCACTAAGAGTACAGGCGGGGCGCTCTTCTTGACATTCGGCTCTGCTGTCTTAAGCATTCCATGCAGCTCAGTCAACGTCTTAGTCATCTGTTCATATTATAGTTCAATACGAACTGATGATAACAAGACGGCAGTGACTGAAGTATGATGTCCGTAGCCAACTCTTGGCTAAGGGGACAGTCTAGTTTAGTCAGATTATCAATATAACCCATCATTTTCATGATATAACTACTCACCAAACCATCCTTCGATAGTTTGCATTCGATGAGAGATTTCACCGTTTGGTATCTCGCATATCGTGTCTGTTCCTAAAACATTCCCTTCAAGCCAGTCACAATCTCGATGGGCGACACCACATTTTCGTACTGCACCAGCAGTTCCGAGATCATGGTCGCAAGCATCAAGCATTGCACATCTATCACATCAATGGAATGCTTATCCCAAGCATTCCTAGCTGCAACAGTGGCATTGACATCCGATCTAGGAGGCAAGACTTGTTCCAAAACATAGTCTTTCTTCTCCTACCTAAGAACAATTCTCAGGTTACGGTACCAACTCAGGAAATTCTTCCCATTCAACTTGTCCTTCTCAAGGAAAAATCGAAGGGAGAATGAGTTGTGGTTATGATTGTTGTTATTTACGATAGCTGAAATTAAGAGAGGTAAGGAGTTTTAGTTATGATGGTTTAAGTGTTGAGAAATCTAAACATATTTAAGAAAACTCACATTGTGTTCAATCCATAGTTCCTCAATTGAATACAATGATCCCGAGATCCATATTTCAGAAAAATCTGAGTGAGCTGAGCTCATCGCCCAAACCTTAGTTATTTAGGTAAGCAACTTATTTGCTAGTTATATCACATATATAAATCTTGGTCGTGATTTGACATCTCATATGCCAAAATCACTCCGATGTCTCAAAGCTCAAGACGGTCTTGATAGCTCAGTCAAGTAAACCAATCTCATAATCATATGGTAAAGGTTACCATCTGCCTCACCCATGGCAAAGTAGGTACCTAACCCGAGCTAGCCCACCATACGATGAAACGAGTCTTGACAGTTGACGTGAAGTGGAAATACATCAATTTCTTGATATTTGTTTAAGAAACTAAACTTTAACTTGAATGTATATCATATATGCACTCAAGACGGTTAAAAGGGGATTTAAAAACTTAAAGAAATCAAATCAAAGGCTTTAAGATTTTATTTATGAATTTTTTAATCCTGACCCTGTGCCGGTTGGCACCTGATGGTTTTTCTCTAATTTGGATCATTCAAGCTATTTTAAATTAGGTTATATTTTATTTTGGTTTATCACATCTGAACCCTGAAACCATAAACCCTAATTTTTTTATCTCAATGAAACCCTAATTTTTAGATTTCAATGAAACCATAATTTTTGATTTCAATGAAACCCTAATCATGCATTCTAATTCAATTAAAACAAAATTTTTATCAATCAATCAAGCATGAAAACATCAGATTTTAATAAGAATACAACCTTGCACTGATACCACTGTTAGGTTTTTAAGCAATTCGACAATTATCAATTGACTAATCTAGCAAAACCCTAAGCCCTAGGTCTTGTAATAACTTAATTGAATATGATAAATAGAGGACTCGATTATACCTGAATTTTGGTTAGTGCAGCGGAGATGAGATCATGTATAAGATCAACAAGTGCTCCAAGTGTAGCACCTCTATTGATAGTCCACACGCACGCAAGTAGGAGAGAAGTGTGCTAGACCTTTGTGTGCAATTCTCTTAGGGTTTCGACTTGTGCAATCAGCGGCTAGGGTTTCTCTTCATATCAAAAACGTGTCCTATATCATATATATAGAATGTTTAAGTTAACCTAATTAATTCCTAGTTGAACTAGGATTAATTTAGGTCCAGCCCAAACATCTAATTAATTCCTAGTTGAATTATGATTAATTTAGGCCGAGACCAAAACACCTAATTAATTCCTAGTTGAATTAGGATTAATTTAGGTATGGCCCAAAACACATGTTCACATCCGAAACCATGTATTATTACGCTGAAGTCATGAATCATTCCTATAATGATCATTCCCTATTGAATTGTCTCCATTTGCTTAGGTGTGTGACCCAATAGGATCATATAGTACTAGGAGTGAGTATCTCAACTTAGAGATTATAAGTGGACTCTATCAAGCCATTACAACCCCTAGTACCATATGACTTTGTCTAATCTCGATGTTAAAACCGACCACACGAGTAAGTACAAATGATTGCAGGACATTCCCAACAGTGAAATTGTATCTGTTTCCGGGAAAGTAAACTCGACTCCACACCCGCACGTCAGCTTTTATCAAGTACCCATGAAGCTTTGGATCTAACGCCTGAATCTGAGCAAGTATAGCATTGAACTCATCGACCCTAAAAACAGTGGCCGCTTTCTTGAACAACTTAAAGGACTCACCATCTTTAAATTTCGACAAAATGTTCTTACGTAGGTGGTAGGTGCAAATACCCCGAGAAGAAAGTGGATACACAATCTTTATACCCTTAGCAATGGATTTGTGTATATCTGATATGATGGCAATTTCACTATCATCAGGGATCACACGGTATAGCTGTCTAAGAAACCATTCCCAAGTTTCGTCATTCTCGGAAAGCCATAGGAAATATGTTGAAGTTACCTTCTTGCATGGTAGCAGTTAGTAGAGTACCTTTATAATTCCATAGCAAAAATGTACCATCAACAACAACAACCTTCCTCATGTAGGGAAAACCCCTATTACTTGCATCGAAGGCGATGAATAGAAACTTAAACCTGTCTTGCCCGTCTACTTCGAGTTTTATTAGGGTTATGGAATTTTCTCTTCTAATAGCAAACAAGTACGACATAAGTTCTTGGAAACTACTTTCCGAACTACATGTAACTAGGGCTCACTATACCGATATTAAACTCTACTACAAGGAAGATTAACTCCACCATGGCGTAAAATTAAGTTTGTACCTTTAGATCGAATCGCTTGCTCTTTGAATCAGCAACGTGTCGAGGAAGAACAGATGGCCCAATTCCACCTACGGATTCCATGTATAACCTTCATAAGACTTCCATAGACGCTTATCGTGCATGACCTGATCTCTCTGCAAAATAACAACTTTGTTCTCCCCTATACTTCCGGACAAAGAAACAACCACCATCGTCGACATGTGAAGCTCACACTCTCCACTAACAGTTTGGTACCCAACATTTCACATCCAACACTGTCTTCGATGAAACAACAACATCGAAGTCAAACCTCTGTAAGACAGAAAGAATCTTTAGCCTCGTGAGTTTTTTTTTTATGAGTATCGTTGCCCAACAACCAATGCGAGTGCTGACATTTCTATGTCCAAATACTCAGCATTCATATCCAACCCCATTGCTTTCTCCGAGAGGTTTTTCTTTTTTTTTTCCTTCGATTTTCGACGAACACTAATATAATCTTCATCATTCGAGCTTGCGCCATCCATATCATCACAACAATCGAATCTGAATTCCACATCTTCGTCCTCAGCATGTTCAGTTTTGTGTTTCACATTTTCTGGTATACGCTCATTCTTTGGTCCACCTTTACTAAACTCCAGATCAACTCTATTACACGAAGGATCAACTCTACTACACCAAGGGTCAACTCTATTATACGAGGCATCATTGTTCTCCCACTTACAATGAAATTTATCGCCACCGTTTCCTTTACCATTACTACACTCACCTTTTTCAGGGAAACTCAATGAAACACGATATCTAGTGGAAATTTTGACACATAGACGCATTGTTTCTTTACGAAACTATTGAAAAAACACTTGCAATTGCCTATCGTTACTTACAATTACCCGGGGAGTATCTTGTGGTAGTGAATGAATGACTACATTTGGTATGTAGCTTAGTTTTACCTCATGACAATGTTCATCCAAACCAAAATCAGCATAAACCATCTCCAAATTTTCATCGAGGCTTAAATCTTTGATAATGTCTATGATCTGGCACCCAAAGGACTAGTCCACCAAAAAAATCCATCGACTTTCATTAAAACTCCAAATCCCACAGACCAAAATGATCTGATCCATAGATCCATACATAAACAGAAAAAGCAAAAGAGGTTGCAAGAAGTAAAGGAGCTTCAAGAAAGCTACAATGGCGTCACTTATGGAGGAATCAGTTGGGTGCGCGGCAGATGAGCTAATAATTGAGGGGTAAATTCGTAATTTAAGATCTACTACGGAAGTAGGCTAGGTTTTAAAAATTAACTCTACTACATTGCACTCTGTTAGTGTGATAGAGTTGATTAAAGCGCAAACATCAACTCTACTACGCTAGAATTCTAACTCCACTAAGCACATTTTACCTCTACTATGTTGGAATTCTAACTCTACTACGTTGCACTCTCTTAGTGTGGTAGAGTTGATTAAAGCGCAAACATCAACTCTACTACGCTGGAACTCTAACTCTAATAAGCACACTTTAACTCTACTACGCTGGAATTCTAACTCTACTATGTTGCACTCTGTTAGTGTGGTAGAGTTGATCGCGTACGTGGCAGATTTCATTAATGACATTTTCGTAATTACCTTTTTTACTCATTAGGAAATGGCAAAATTGTATATATAAAATTAAAAAAAATATTGTAGTAGTTTACAAATATTTGCTCTACTTAAATACTTAACACTTACTTTCACTTTAATCTAGCAAATCACCCTTTTTTTATTCAAGAAATATGTTATAAGGGTCTGATTCAATTTTTGGTTTGGTTTAATTGGAAATTAATTAGCTCCTGGATTAGAATCAAGTCACAACCAAAGTAAATGAGAAGCGAAGGTTTCAGGATGATGAGTGAATCCTCTGATCACGAGAGAGGGTTTGCGGTTACTTTTGAGCTGAGTACACAAGCTCTCATATATATTCGTTCTGCAATTTCGTTTTCTTTCATAGAATGAGTGTGAGATTTTATCTCCGTTGTGGTGTTGATTTTGTTGAATTGCTCAGGTTTTGAGCTGTTTTTTTCTCTCTAATGGATTGTCGGATTGAATCTGGCCCTGGTGACATAGTTATCCACATCAGAAGTGAACACCAGGTAAACAAAAATTTGTGTGTATCTTTCATCTAATTCTTTTCAAAGCTTAGCGAATACACATAAAAGGGCCATAAATTTCCAGAAACGTTGAGTTTGTGAGTTGAGTGAATGGTGAGAGTTAACAAAGTGGTATCACAGCAAGGTCAGTCAAATGATTCTACGTTGACTCCTTATATAAGCATTTTTGACGGTACCAGAGATTTTTCGCTATGGAAGATAAGGATGTTGGCACACATTGGTTACCTTGAACTGAACGATGTGCTGAACGATACTAAATAAGAGATGGAGGTTCCGATGATCGAAGGGGATGAGAAACAACCAGTGGATGGAGGTGAGAAAACAGTCTCAACATCTCTAACCAACGTAGTTCCAGAACCTGCTAAGATCGAAAGATCTGAGAAGCTAAAGAATCTGATCGTGATGAACATTGGAGATACAGTCTTAAGGAAAATTAACGTAAATGATACTACAACTGAAATCTGGTCTATGTTGAATCGATTCTATATGGAGAGTTCTCTTCCCAGTAGAATTCATTTGGAGTTGAACTTTTACACGTTTAGGATGACTGAATCTAAGACAATGGATCAGAATATTGATGAGTTTCTAAAGATTGTTGTTGAACTAGGAAGTTTAGATATATCTGTGACTCATAAAGTGCATGCTATATTGTTAATGATGTTGTTACCAGCAAGCTATGATCAATTGAAACACACACTGAAATATGCAAGGGGTTCTCTGACGTTGGAAGAAGTTATTTCAGCAGCTAAATCACAAGAGGTTGAGATAAATGAGAAGAAGCTAGACAGAAGTTTAGCAACAGCTTTGGTTACAAAGGAAAGGGGAAGATCATCAACTAGAAGTTCATGTGATTCTAGTAAGGGTCGAAGTAGAAACATATCAAATTCAAAAACCAGACTCACATGTTGGTTTTGCAAGAATGAAGGACACTTCAAGAAGGATTGTTTTGCTCGGAAAAATAAGTATGGTCATGAAGCTCAAGGTGAAGTATGTGTAATCACAGACGGTTTGATATACTCTTGAGGCATTGAGTATGGATCAACAGAGCTGGAAAGATAATTGGGTCATTGATTCATGGTATATTTACCATATGACATCAAGGAAGGAACGGTTTAGTGCATTTGATGAGATAAAATCCCCTATGATACTACTAGGTGATGATCACATGATTGAATCAAGAGGTAGTGGTACTATAAGGTTGAATACATATGGAGGCACTATAAGAATGTTGAAAGATGTCATATATGTTCCTAGTTTAAGAAGTAATTTGATTTCTACTGGAACATTGGAAATTAGGTTATAATCATGCAGGTGGATGCGGTAAAATAAGCTTCTACATGAATGACAAGCTGAAATTAAGTGGTAAATTGCAGAATGGGTTATATTTTAGATGGTGAAACTGTAGTTGCTGAAGCAAGTAATGCAGAAGGGTCTATGAACAAAACATCGTTATGGCACAGTCGGCTTGGACATATGAATATTAACAATCTGAAGTGTTGACAGAGAAAGGAATGATTGAGAAAAAAGACATCAAAGATCTTACATTCTGTGAGCATTGTGTTATGGGGAAATCAAAGAAGTTGAGTTTTAATGTTGGAAAACACTTCATTGAAGATGTTTTGGGCTATATACATGCTGATCTATGGGGCTCATCGAATGTGACTCATTCAGTCTCAAGAAAACAATACTTTCTCTCTATTATTGATGATAATACCATAAAGGTATGGCTGATGTTTTCTCTCAACAAAGAGTGACACGTTTGAGAAGTTATGTGAGTGGAAAGAGCTGGTAGAAAATCAAGTGAGCAAGAAAGATAGAGTACTCAGAACTGACAATGGCTTAAAATTTTTCATTGTTGATTTGATGAGTACTACAGGAAGCATGGTATTGAATGTCAGCGGACTTGTACCTACACTACACAACAGAACGGAGTTGCAGAAAGGATGAACGAATTTTGATGGAGAAGGTACGATGTCTACTTGATGAATCGGGCTTGGAGGAAAAATTTTGGGCAGAAGTTGCAGCAACAACATCATACATGGTAAATCGATCCCCAATCGAAACCACGAGCTTTGAAAGGTATTTTTTTGGGGTATCCACAAAGCACAAAGGGTTATAAAGTTTGGTTATTCGATTCAGAAAAGTGTGTTATCAACAGGAATGTCATGTTTCACGAGTAACAAGTGTACAAAGACATTAAGACTTATGGAAATAAAGTTGATAAAGTGGTACAAAGACAACAATCTAGGAAAGTTGTGTTTGAGTTGGGCTACAACAATTTAAAAGTTGTAGTAAATTCAGAAACAGGTGGAGAAAATTCTAAGATAAACAGAAATTCAGAAATTAATATAGAGGTTACAAATTTGGAAGAACTTGAATTAGTAGTGACTTCTGGAGCAGCTGCAACAGAAAATGAAGAATACAATCTGGTCAGAGACAGAGGTAGAAGATAACCAATGCCACCAGCTTGGCTAGCAGACTACACCAACATTGCTTTTTCATTGACAATGTATGAAGAAGTTGACAAAGATTAATCAAGATGTTATCATGATGCGTTGAGAAGTAAAGATTGAAAGTTTTGGAATGGTGCAATGTCAGATGAGATGAGCTCAATGTATAAGAACATGGCATGGCTCAGTGTTGACATGCCAAAGGATCAGAAAATTTTGAGCTGCAGATGGTTGTTAAAAATAAAACTAGGGATTCCAGGGGTTGAGTCAAAGAGATATAAAGCAAGACTAGTATCAAGGAAAGGTGAAAGTGTGTTGTAACTCACAGTCAGCAATTAGTTTGTAAAAGAATCGGGTGTTTCATGAGATAATAAAGCATGTGCTAGTTAAATATCATCAAATTCAAGACATGATTGAAGATAAGGAGGTTTAAGTTCTCAAGATTCACACCCCACAGAACCCTGCAAATATGTTCACCAAATGCATACATGTGAAGAATTTTATGGCAACCTTGGAGCTGCTAAAACTGATCGAATGAATATAAGATCATGATTGCCAGAGATTAAATTCAAGTAAGAGCAATTTACTTAAGAGAAGAGAATGGAACGTCGAATCAAGGTGGAGTGTTATAAGGGTCTGTTTCAATTTTCGGTTTGGTTTAATTCGGAATTAATCAGCTCCTGTTTTAGAATCAAGTCACAACCAAACAAATCACAAGCTCTTATATATATTCTTTCTGCAATTTCGTTTAATTTCAGAGAGTGAGTGTGAGATTTTTTCTTCATTGTGGTGTTGATTTTGTTGAATTACTCAGGTTTTTAGCTGCATTCTTTCTCTTTAGTGGATTGCCGGATTGAATGTGGACCTGGTGACGTAGGTATCCACATCGGAAATGAACATTGGGTAAACAAAAATTTGTGTGCATCTTTCATCTAATTATCTTCAAAGCTTAGCAAATATACATCAAAAGGGCCATAAATTTCCAGAAACGTTGAGTTTGTGAGTGGAGTGAATGGTGAGAGTTAACAAGAGATAAGGATCTCAACAATGGAATAGTTAACTCATTTATGTTTTTGTGCATAAACTCATAGCATTTAGACAAACAAAGAGAACACGACAAGGCCATTCTCAAGCATGTGGCTGATATGAGAAGCCATTAACAGTGAGTCCTCCATCAACACAAATGGTTTGACTAGTTATATAAGAAGCTGCAGGTAGACACAAGAAGACAACAAGTGATGCAACATCATTTGGCTCTCCAGCACGACCAAGTGGAGTTCTACTCATTAATGCCTCCATGAAATCGACGTTATCGAGATGCTATATGAAATAAACAAGAGTTGAAAATTGGAATCGAGGTTGTTTACAAAAAGAAGAAGTCAAGAAGTTGTCTTTGTTCATTACAAATTGAGCCAGAGGAGTCCTGACAATATTAGGCGCTACGGCGTTGGCTCTTATACCGTCTTTAGCCCACTCACATGCCAAATTTCTAGCTAGCTGATTCAAAGCTCCTGTAACAAAGTATTTACAAAACTCAGTCTTTGATTAGTCAATCTTGCAATGAACTGTTTAAACGAGTAAGTTTGGTTACCTTTCGTTATACTATAAAGGGATCCACATTCACCAGATACAATCCCTCCAATGGAAGAAACAAAGATAATGCTTCCATACCCTGAAGCCTTTAGAAAAGAATGTGAAAGCTGGCTAAAATGGTAAGCAGCTTCCACATTTGCTGATATATGGAAATTGAAATCTTCTTCCTCATATTCTATAGTTGGCTTAACACGATTTACACCAACATTGTTCACCTATATTGAACAAAAGACTTGTTCTCTAAACGAATATTGCTTACATCGATCAATTTATTTAAGATTGATGTACTTACAAGAATGTTGAGTTTGCCATCAAACAATGAGGACACAATTTGCATCAGTTTTTCTCTGTCGGGACAAGAGGTTACATCACAGACTGATCCACTCACTTGGAATCCTTTCTTTTCCCATTCATATAGGAGGGAACATGTTTAAAACTTTAAAGAATCGCATGTTCGATTTTTCTAAAATGCAAAATTAAAATACATTTTTATAGTCACTTATGCACGGATATGAACCCATGTTTTCGGTCTATTTGAATATCCGAAAATGATAGTCTATCCATGAACTACACCGTTTCTGGAAAATAATTTAAACCTTTCTCAAAACACTTGAGAACTCCTGAGTTACATAAAAACATTCTTGATAAATCAAAAGTACTCCAGAATTGTATATTGAAGGTATTGTTTGGTTAACCTTTAAAGTTCTTCTACATCAAAAGACCTTTGTAAATTTACCGCTTCCAGTCATTTTCTACATGAATATTGACCTTCCTACTATAGATAGATCTTGACGTACACGGTAATACTACAGATGTTATTGCTCTTAAGTTTTTCATTTATGAGTTCGATACTCGTGTCCAGTTATATTGCTCTGCAAGTGTTTATGTTCCTAACTAAAGCACCAATCTGATTTTTTGAATCTTTTTTGTCTTTTTATTTTTCTCTTGGTAGAGTAAAGAACACGAGACAGAACAGTTTGTTGTACGAGAGAGACATTGGTGCAAGTTCTTCACATTGCAGTTGTAATCGAATCCTCTGTCTAAGCGATGTCAGCATCTTTACTATAATAATAAACTCATTTATGTTTATTTGAAGTACAAATTTTAAGATATTAAGACAGTTACAGACCAAACGGCAAGGCCATTATCAAGCCTGTGGTTGATAAGAGAAACCGTTGACCGTGAAGCCTCCATCAACACAAATGGTTTGACCAGTTATATAAGAAGCTGCAGGTAGACATAAGAAGACAATAAGTGATGCAACATCCTTGGGCTCTCCAGCACGACCAAGTGGAGTTCTACTCATTAATGCCTCCATGAAACCGGCATTATCAAGGTGCTATATGAAACATAAACAAATGATGATTCGGAATCAACGCTGTTAAAATATATTTTTTTAAATATCAAAAGGTTGTCTTTTTATTACAGATTGAGCCAGAGGAGTCCTGACAATATTAGGTGCAACAGCATTGGCTCTTATACCGTCTTTAGCCCATTCACAAGCCAAATTTTTAGCTAGCTGATTCAAAGCTCCTGTAAAAAGGAAAGAAAAACTCTGTCTTTGATTAGTTAGTCTTGCAATGAACTGCTTAAACGAGTAATTTTGGTTACCTTTGGTTAGACTATAAATGGATCCACATTCAACTGATACAATCCCTGTAGCAGAAGACATAAAGATGATGCTTCCATAGCCTGAAGCCTTTAGAAGAGGATGTGAAAGTTGGCAAAAATTGTAAGCAGCTTCCACATTTGTTGAGATGTGGAAAGAGAAATCATCTGCATCATATTCTATAGTTGGCTTGGAACGAATTACACCGACGTTGTTTACCTATGTTGAACAAAAGACTCTTACAAATTTTTTCACTAAAGGAATATTGCTTAGACGTATCAATATATTAAGATCAGTTTAGTTACAAGAATGTTGAGTTTGCCACCGAACAGTGAGGAGACATTTTGCATCAGTGTTTCTCTCTCGGGACGAAATGTTACATCACAAACTGAGCCACTTACTTGAAACCCTTTCTGTTTCCATTCACTTAAACTTTGATTCAGCAGAGTTTCAGATATGTCACATACATGGATTCTAGCTCCAAAGCCAGCTAACTCCTCTACTATAGCATATCTAAACAATTCAGAAACATATAAATTTCTTGAAATCTTGTCTTTTTAGGATGTTAAATATATAGAGCACGACAATGAAGAACACGAACCCGATTCCGCTGGCTCCACCGGTCACAAGAGCACTCGTACCTTTAAGACTCCACCTTTTGTCCATTTTTCTTTGCGTGATACTAATAGTGATCTGAAATGCTACATTTTATATATGTATAGAGATGAATGTGGAGCAGATAATTCATGTGTATATTTTGATGTGTGGTGGAGATTTTATACAGAAAAAACGATTGAAATATGCTTTAAGTCAGTGGTCCTGCGCAATAATTTACTGTTTATGTGTTTTATTGAACAACTCCTTACAAAAGAGTAAGACAACTGATACTACAAATCAGAATCGTGAACAAAATCTGCAAAACATTCCACGTGTTTTGTGAAACAGATGGGCAAATGTTGCTTTCATGCATTTGATGTAAGTGATGATTGATTTTGAGCTGTCACGGCATTATATTGAAATTTGACTGATATTACAAGCTAAAATCTCATTCGACAGAATTCTTCTGAGTTTGTGTAAAAATTTTCAAGTAATTGGAAAACTGTGCTATTGTGTTTGCATTAGCAGTGACTCAGCACCCTCCATGCTATACCTATTTGCCAACTGATTAAGCTTGGAAATAACTTTGTTCTCATTGAATCTGAAGGATAAAGTTTTGAGAATGGATGAGTGACGAGCAGAAGATTACATAGGTCCATAATGCTAAACAAATAATTTCATTTAGGATTCACCAAGAAATCTTTTGAACAAGTTCTATTTAGCTGAATTTGAATCAACACAAGTGGAGAAACAGAGAAAGATGCGTGCAGGGTTTAGGTGGGAGCATTCTTAAGAATCAACTGCACTGATAGGAGAAGCCATTAACAGTGATACCTCCATCAACACAAATGGTTTGACCAGTTATATAAGAAGCTGCAGGTAGACACAGGAAAGCCACAAGTGATGCAACCTCTCTTGGCTCTCCAACGCGACCAAGTGGAGTTCTACTCAATAATGCCTCTTTGAAACCGGCGTCATCAAGATACTTCCAGGAACAAAACCGAGAAATGATTGAAGTTGTTGAATTCATTTAAAAATGTTAAGAGTTGTCTCTGTTTTCATTACAGCTTGAGCCAGAGCACTCTGTGTAAAATTAGGAGCAACAGCGTTGGATCTTATGCCGTCTTTTCCCCATTCACATGCCAAATTTCTTGCTAGCTGATTCAATACACACAGAGATTCCGTCTTGCTATGAAATGTTATATGTATAGAAGATATTGAAGTTACTGTAAATATTGCGGAGATATATTATTGCATGTATCTTATGATTACATAACTTAGTAATTAGGCTAAACATTAGTTCTATATGTGTATCCCCTCCTTTATCTTCATGAAAGGAGGCATCAATTCATTTCAATCCTAAACTCTCATCAGTCAAACGATATTTACCTTTGGTTAAACTATAGATGGACCCACAGTCAACTGGTACAACCCTGCAATAGAGGAAATGAAAACGATGTTTCCAGATCCTGAAGCCTTGAGGAGTAGATGTGAAAGCTGGCTAAAATGATAAGCAGACTCCAAATGTTGAGATATGGAATGAGAAATCACTGGCCACATATTCTGTTGTTGGCTTTGGGCAACAAAAGGAAAGATATCTTGTTTACTGCTAAAAACTTAGTTTCCTGAAATGAAAACTTTACTTACAAGAATGTTGAGTTTGCCACCAAACAGCGAGGAGACAGTTTGCATGAGTGTTTCTCTCTCTGTACGAGATGATGCATCGCAGATTGAACCACTCACTTGAAATCCTTTCTTTTCCCATTCACTTAAATTTGCGTTGAGCAGCGTTTCAGATATGTTGCAAACATGGGTTTTGGCTCCAAAACCGGCTAGCTCCTCCACTATGGCACGCCTAAAACATTCAACAAACATAAGTTCGCTAAATTCTTGACCATTTTGGATATCAAAAAAGCAACAGAACAATGGGGTAAAATATGACAAAGGAAAGAAGGAAGACAAACCCAATTCCTCCGGCTCCACCGGTCAAAAGAGCACTAACAAGATATTCCACAATCATATATATATAGAATGAAGATAGATTACTAAGAACTTTGTAAATTATGTAAAAACATTAATTAGGTGTCCAAAAGAAGTATAAACTTATTTAGTAAACATTGGGAAACTTCAAGGCCCAGCCCCACAGAACAAGTTAGTGAAGCAGCCAAGAGAAAAATCAAACGTGATAAACAGTGGGAAGCTGACATGTGGCGGAAGAAACCACCATTTTGTCACTAATGCTGAGGACTACAATCTTTCAACATGAATTCTGATGGTACCACGGGAGCTTGATCCATATAGAACTTCCACTATGTGTCTAGGATTCGACCACTTGTGTCAATCTTTGCTACATTAAGACGTGGACAAGAATTTCTCTATATCAAAGACGATTTGTATACTGCAATCTGCAGAAGCAAATCATTATTGCCTCTTAGTCCAGGGACTTCAAACAAACCTTCGCTGTTTTCAAATCAAACCTTTTTGTGCCAAGAAAGAAAACAAAACTAACTTGCCTCTCAAAATCCAAGTAGCTGGCATAGTTCACCTTCGCTGCATATCTTTGATAAGAACCTGGTCCATTCCACAATGTGGCCGAATAACAATGCCTAAAATCGAGGTTTATTCATGACTTCAACGAATCCCCATAACAAATCAAACCCTAGAGATCCAAAATGCCTCCAAAACTTGTGCTCGAAAACTCCTATAAACTCACTGTCATAAAAAATCGACTCAAAAGTCAATTAGCCTAAGGTGGCAGCTAGGCGCAATACGACCCTCTACTACATTCAGCACCATGCTCATGCGCTTTACTTACAAGAAAGCCTTCAGTTCTGAACTGTACATTTATGAGTAAAAGATGGAATTCTAGTCAAATGGGAAACCAAACCAGCTTATTGGACAATACAAATTCGACTGGTTATTCTGACAAAAAGAGGAAAATATTCAGATATTAGTTCTCATCAACATTTATTAAGAATATAGGTCGCCTAATTACTTTTGACATTAACTATAGAAGTCAAAACCGAGAAAGGATGAATAGAATATAAGCCAATGAACATTCATGGAAGAAAGCAGAAAACTGTTAAATGTCACATGAAGAATTGTCTTTTACAGGAGAAACGTGGTATACTAAAGATCAAAGAAAAGGAAATTAGTAGATCGATAAGAGTTACCTAATCATTTTTTGGAAAGAAACTATTTATTGACATTCCTCCATCAACACATATAATCTGCCCTGTAATATATGATGATTCTAGTAGGCATAAAAAAGCCACAGCAGAAGCAACCTCTTTTAAGTAGTCTTCTTTGCTAAGGACCTGCGACCAAAAGACATGAATCTTCAAACGAGTCCATCTTCAAAAAGATGCAAAGAAATCAGCTTCTTCATCATTTTTGAATTCAGCTTCACGAGCTTATATTTAATTGCAAGCTATATATAAGGGTTATACGAATTACTTGCTCCACCATAGATGTTTTGATATACCACGGGGCAACTGCATTGATCCTTATATTGTCCTTGGCCCACTCGCAAGCTAAATTTTTAGTAAGCTGATTGATTGCTCCTGAAACAAAAATAAATAAATCCGTGTCAGTTAATTGCTCCTCGTAGTATCTAAATACCTTAAAAACCTGAATATAGAGATAGAGGAGATGTATCTTTGTTACCAGTCAATCTAATACCTTAAAAACCTGAATATATAGATAGAGAAGATGTTCCTTTTTTCCAGTCAATCTAATACCTTTTGTTGCAGATTGGACCGACATGTTCTTGAGGGAGACAAAACCAGAAACAGAAGAAATGGACACAACACTTCCAGCCTCAGATGCTCTAAGCAGCGGATAAGCAAGTTGGCTTAAATGAAAAACCGATTCGAGATTTGTCGACATGAGAGTTGAAAATTCACCAGCCGTAAACTCTACCATTGGTTTCCTGATGTTCATCCCAACATTGTTTACCTGAAGGCGGAAAAATAAAATCGAAGACAAGTTAACAGAAGAAAGAAATTTGTCGAAATTTCCTTAGTAATCTATAAAAAGGTTCTCATAAACAAACCAACGAACACTTTATGTGCATCGTTGCCGAGCAATGACATTTGAACCTTACAAGGATATAAAGCTTCCCGTCAAATACAGAAGATACTGTCTCCATCAAAGCCTCTCTCTGAGCTCGATCAGAGACATCACAGACGGAGCCAGCAACTCGGAAACCAGAACGATTCCAATCTCTTAATCAATTGTCCAACTCACTCTCATTCCGAGCGCACGTATGAACCTCTGCTCCAAGACTGGCTAGTTCTTCCACAATCGCACGCCTGTACTAAGACAGCAATACACACACATACACTCATCTGAAAATTTTGCGTAAGATAGGCGCAGACTCACTGAAATTTAAAAGACTTGAAGAAGATATGGAAATATATAATTTCCATATCTCCATAAAGCACAAACCCAATCCCGCGAGTACCGCCGGTGACAAGAGCAGACATTCCATTGAGAGACCATCTTTGGGAGGTGATAGATTCGGAAACCTGTGATGCGCAACGAACGAAGACGAAGGACTGGGGTTGTAGCTTTAAGTGTTTGAAAGAGAAGTACAAGTGAGGTTTACGGGAAGAAAGTGAAAGCCTTGAGGAGGAACCGTGTACAAGTGGGAAGCCATGACCAGCACCATTGATGCAGATCACAGTCCGTTTATGTTTCTGCTTTCATGATTTCACCTTTATTACAATTTGTATGAAAACTTCTCTCAGTTTTTAGTATATTTTCTGCATCAGATTATCAGATTCGGCAAGTTTTTCATTAAGAACTATGGGTTGTTATATGGAAATTTTGGTGTAAAAATAGATCGTCTGCCTTAAATTGATATAAACTTTGTCATGTTTTTCTTGTATCGAAATATGGAAATATATAATTTCCGATTTCTTAAGAATATATTTTGTAAATCTAATTAGATTAATTTACTTATTTATATATATGTAATCTTAATCATTAATAGGTAAGTGGCATTTAATCTAGTGACATGTGATAAGTTCACAAGAGACAAGCGGACTTGCATATTTTAAGATCGAGTCTTCCGCTTGCATTTGCAAGAACTTGGCTAATGGGCCGCCTATTTGTGGCCCAATGGTGACAGAAAAAAAATCATTAATACAAAGAACAATTTTTGCTAATATTCTTTCATGCTATCAGAGTCAATCGAAAGTTTGACCTACTTTATTTCTCTCTCACGCCATTATTTTCTCTTCTACGAAATATTTCTTCTTCTTCTTCTCTAATCATGTCGCAAGACTTTCCTATTTTTTCTATACCTTCTACCTTTTCTAATTCTTCAACTTACATTATCTATCCTTCAGATAACCCTGGATGTTTGATTACTCCAGTTGTTTTTCGTGGTGACAATAATACTGAATGGGCTACAAAATTGTCTAACTTTCTACAGGCCAAGCAGAAGATCAGTTTTGTTGATGGATCGATTATCAAGCCAACAACGGAGCCTCATCTCTCTTAATGGATCGCCGTGAATTCTCTAATTGTGGGATGAATCCGAACTTCTATTGACTCTACTCAACGTTCTACTACCTCTGATGTCCCTCATGCTTACAGACTTTGGAATTCTATTTCTCAAAGATTCTTTATAAAAAGTGGTGTTAAAGGACATATTGTTGAGAATAACATCACAAAATGCAAGTAAGGACGACAATCTGTGAATGAGTATTTTGGTCACTTATCAAAGCTGTGGGAGGAATTGCAAGATCTCAAGACTTCACGAGCTTGTACCTGTGAGGCTGCTTGAGATCTTGAAAAGGTACGAGAGGATGGTCGAGTACAAATATTCTTATTCGGTCTTGATGATTCTTGCTTCTCCTCCATTCCCTCAGAGATTATCAATGAAAACCTTTTACTCAATCTCAATACCGTTTACTCTAGTGTCATTCGTGATAAACAACATCTTCTTACTGTGCGTCACAAGGACGCCATCGTCGATATTGTAGGTTTTTCGGTCACATCTGAACCTTCTTCTTCTACGGTTGTTGCTGTCTACGTTACTAGACCTCGAGATACTCCTCGCTACTACAATCATTGCAATCGCAAAGGCCATGACGTGAGTGAGTGTTTTCTTCTTAATGGGTTTCGAGATTGGTATCTCGAACAACAACAACAAAATCAGGCTGATTCTCGTGGTTCATCGAATTCGAGGGGCAGAGGTGGTCGCACTTCAAGTTCACGTGGACGTGGTGGGAGAGCCAATGTAACTGGTGCTCTTTCACAACCATCTTCTTCTATTTGATCTACCTCCGAACAAGTTGCTCAACTCATTAATCTTCTCCATGGACATAATCTAAATTTGACTACTAAGCAAGTTTCTGCAGAAAAACATTGTATACTGATGTTATTATTGATACCGGTGCATCACATCATATGACCGACAACAAGTCCCTATTGTTCCTATTGTTTCTTCGTCTGTAACTTTTACTAACGGCAAACAGTCATGGGCATCTCATATTGGCAAAATGCCATTACGTGATGATTACTTACTCAATGACATGCTTTATGTTCCAGATTTCAATTGCACTTTAATTTCTGTGTCTAAATTGCTGAAACAAACTGAAGGCATTGCTACATTTACTGATGCATTATGCTTGTTGCAGGATCGTTTCATAGGACCCTGATTGGAGCCAATGAAGAGAGAGGGGGTATACTACTTCACAGGATTGATTGTTGCTCACGCCAATCAAGCTGCAGTAAGGTGTCCCTCAG
The DNA here is from genome assembly GCA_023374145.1 of Lepidium sativum. Taxonomy (NCBI): domain Eukaryota; kingdom Viridiplantae; phylum Streptophyta; class Magnoliopsida; order Brassicales; family Brassicaceae; genus Lepidium; species Lepidium sativum. Next base: position 22,572 of record JAKUCM010003557.1, read on the forward strand.
ATGTTTTGTGGCATAGGAGGCTGGGTCATCTTTCTTCTAAAGTTTTAAATTCTTTGTGTTTATTCAATAAGACAAAAATCAATTTTTCTAGCCAGGAGTCCTGTGACATTTTTTTTAAGGCCAAACAAACTCAATCTGTTTTTCCAGATTCTATTAATAAAGTATTGAACCTTTTGCTTTGATTCATTGTGATGTTTGGGGTCCGTATATGACACTTTCTACATGCGGTGATGCGTACTTCTTAACAATAGTTGATGATTATTTTCGTGCAGTTTGGGTATTTCTTATGCTATACAAGTCTGAAGTAGCCAAGTTGCTCGAAATTTTTTGTTCCATGGCTGCAAGACAATTTGAGAAATCGGTCAAAGCTATACGAACATATAATGGTACTGAATTCATTGTCTTATCCTCGTTTCTCAAAACAAGTGGTATACTACATCAGACTTCGTGTGTAGACACTCCATAATAAAACTAACATGCCTCTTTCAATCAGATTTATCTACTCGCTTTTGGGGTGAAAGTATTCTTGTTTTCGCACATCTGATCAATAGAACTCCGACTCATGCTCCCAATGGTAAATCACCTTATGAAATGTTGTATGGGTAACCGACAGTTTATGATTGTTTGCGTGTCTTTGGGTGTCTTTGTTATGCTCATTGGAGAGCTCGAGACAAAGACAAGTTTGGTCTACGCAGCCGAGGATGTTTGTTTGTAGGCTATCCTTTAGGCAAAAAGGCTTGGAGGTTGTATGACATTGAGAAAGATAAATTTTTCTACAGTAGAGATGTAGTCTTCATGGAGGATACTTTGCCTAGTCTTTATAATGATGATACGTCTACTTTTACTTCTAATGTTCTTCCTGACTACACATATGATGATTGGCTTCAGGTTTCTTCTCCACCTTCTCCATCACCGACTACTTCTCCCCCATCGTGTTTGTTGTCAACAAATTCTATAACACCGATTGCTTCCATAGGTGCTACATCTCATCGGACTACAAATGTTATACCTTCATCTTCTTCTACGTTGACACCTGCTGATAGAGAACCGCCATCGCCTTGTTTACCTGAGATTCTTGGTCGTGGTTAACATCAACGAAAACCATCTGTTCTCCTCAAGAACTTTGTTACTAATACAATCAATCTTGTTTCTTCACCCTCTATCCCTCTCACTTCTTCCTCATCAAATTTCTCTGTCACTGATCCAAGTATTGTCACTTATCCTATTTCGAATTATGCGTATGATCGTGCTTACTCTCCTTCCCATCAAGCATTTTTGGCAGCTGTCACCGCTGGATGTGAGCCATGTTCTTACAAATATGCTTCACATGATCCTATTTGAACTGATTAAGTGAAGGATGGACACTCTTCTCTTATTGTCAATAAAACTTGGATTGACACTCGATTACCTCTTGGTAAGAAGGCGATTGGTTGTAAGTGGATATACAAGATTAAATATCACTTCGTTTGTCGCATATCTAGACACAAATCATGTCTTGTTGCACTTGGGAATCAGCAAGAGAAAGGCGTTGATTACTATACTACTTTTGCTCTGGTTGCTAAACCTTCTACTATAAGAGTTCTTTTAAATATGGCTGCATCCAAACAATGGAAAATTCATCAAATGGATGTAAGTAATGCTTTTCTACATGGTGATCTGGACGAGGAAGTATATATGAAGCATCCTCCTGGTTTTGAGCCTTCAGATCCGACATTAGTTTGTCTTCTTAAGAAGTATATTTCTGGTTTAAAACATGCATCGCGGTGTTGGTTTACAAAGCTCAGCAATGCTTTACTTTCCTACAGGTTTGATCAAAGCAAAGTCGACTCATCCTAATTCTCTTTTACTCGTGGACATATTGTTTTGCACATTCTTGTCTATGTGGATGATTTCGTCATCGCTTCTAATGATCTTTCCACGCTACAGAAGTTTAAGCACTATCTTTACAAGTGCTTTCATATGAAGGATCTCGGTAAAATGAAGTATTTTTTTGGTATTGAAGTTGTTTGGAATCAAGAAGGACTTTTTCTTTCTCAACGCAAGTATGCGTTAGATATCATTACGGAGTGTGGTCTTCTAGCTTCTAAACCTTCTTCAGTTCCGATGGTTTTGAATCACAAACTTTATTTGGCTGAAGAAGACACACTTAGTGATCCTCAACCTTATCGTCATTTGGTGGGTCGTTTGATATATCTTCTTTTTACTCGACCTGAGCTCTCTTATTCTGTATACATACTATCTCAGTAAACCACTAGACGCACAGTGGCAGGCAGCGCTGAAAGTGGTTCGATATCTCAAGGGTTTTCCAAGACAAGGTATTATACTACGGTCTAGTGCAGATCTCAAGCTCACGGTGTATTACGATGCTGATTGGGATGCTTGTCCTTTAACACGTTCTTCGCTTAATGCGTATATTATTCTACTTGGTGGTTCTCCAGTTTCTTGGAAATTAAAGAAGCAAGACATTGTCTCCTTATCTTCGGCTGAAGCTGAATATCGGTCGATGGCATATGCTTTACGCGAGATCAAGTGGTTGAAAGAACTTCTATTTACGTTTGGTGTTACTTATGAAGATTCAGTACCTCTTCATTGTGACAGCAAGTCCGCAATCTACATTGCCGCAAATACAGTCTTTCATGAGCGCACAAAGCACTTTGAAAGAGATTGTCATTTTGTACGGGACGCAGTTACCTCCAAACTCATTACAACTCCTCATCTTTCTACCCATGATAAACCAACATATCTTCTCACTAAGTCTTTACCTATTCCGCAGTTTACTTATCTTCTCTCGAAACTGGGGATTCAAGACATTTCACCGCCAACTTGAAGGGGGAGAGGTATCGAGATATGAAAATATATAACTTCCAACTTCTTAGGGATATATCTTGTAAATCTAATTAGATTAATTTACTTGTCTATATATATGTAATCCTAATAATTAATACAAAGAACAACTTTTGCCAATACTTTTTCATGGTGCAATAATTTTTATTAACAGGAAATTTAAGAGGAAATTGCGAATGAATAATTCAAGGATACCAATAAAAGGCTGGATTTAGCAATTGATATAAAAAGTTAAATACTCAACTGAAGTTTGCTTAACTTCTTCGTTTAAACAAACAGGTTTGAATATGAAAAAGTCTAAATTTTACGAAGCTATAAAAAGAGACAGAAGTATTGAACATAAGCAACTTCAAAACTCTGAAAACTATTTATGGAGATAATTTCCAAGTCCTTATTTCTAACAATAATCTTCCTGTTTTACCTAGTTTCTTGCGTCTCAAGTCAACGAGAAACCAAATTCATTGACCATAGTGGAGGCAATATCTTGAAGTTTGGCTCCTATAAGATCCACCCTAGTGGTCTCTGTTGACAAACACTGCGATGAAGCAATTGGTCAAGCTTTTTTCATGGTTTTCCCTTGAATTTCTTAAACAAGAAAAAAGTTAAATAAACCTTCAACTTACAAAAGCGTTTAGATTAAAATTTTTAACTCACAAGAATCTAAAATAATTACACCGATTTTGTGCTATTTTTCAAAATAAACATCTAAATTTGCATTGACTATTCACTTTAACTTTATTGTTAACTTAACGAAAATCATTAACCTCGTTTACCTGTCGTTAATCTCATACCGTTTAATGAAAACACATTGTTTCATATATCAGTAAAACAAACAGAAAAATCGAAGAAGCGTACCTGAAACCCTAAATTAACTAAAAATCCTCAAATCGAAGGAAAAGCGAAGCTTAGGGTAATGTCTATAAGGAAAAGCGAAGCCAATAGAATGTGGAGCCGAAACCGGCAGATATTGTATGGCTCTTCCGTTTCGTATCCGGTGAGAACTCCAGATTTACTTTAGACGCCGACGATGAGGAATAAAGAACTCGTTGAAAATGAAGAACAAGCTGGTGGGTTAGATAACGGTGATGAGGAATGCGTAGAAGAAGGGGATCAAATTAGAGTTGACGAAGCTGGTGGGTTAGATAACGAAAATGGGAGCGATGAAGACAGTTGTGATTATGTGTGGGATGACAACAAGGTTCGAGATCTGTTCTCATCAGATTCAAATGAAAACGAGGAGCATGTTTCACATTTGAAGCCTGATGTTGGAGAAGAAGGTGTATTTTCAAGATTGGGAAAAACCTTTAATTCTCGGGATGGAGTGAGGATAGCTATTTTAAGATACTCATTGAGGTCTAAGAATGATGTTAGGATGTACAAGTTGAAATCTAACAGAAGTGGGGTTAACTGTTCTGATAACAAAAACTTTCATAAGTGTTGCAAGGAAAACTTATGTTATGTTTTAAAGACATCTCAATGTTCTATTTTAAAGACGTCTTAATGTTTAAATGACTTATTTGCTTCTGGATATTGAATTTTCTCACTTAAAGACATCTCAATGTTATGGTACATGTTCCATTATATTTGGTTATTGGAGTCAACTCTGATGTAAATGATCCAAAATATTTGATTACATATAACTAACTAGAAACAATAATTACACATTGAGTTCAACCAAACAACTAACACAAACAAAATCAATTCTTCATTCACCAAGTATATAACACAATAGACAATTACCAAAATCAACAAACAAGTCCCCACAATCAACGACCACTTTGTCAACTTCTTCAATTGTTAATAGAATTTTTGTTCTTGTCCAACTCTTCCTTGAGTTTTTCGATCACCACTTTGATATCTGCAAACTCAGATTTTGTCTGGTTTGAGTGAAGATTTTAACACCCAAACCACACACACACGTAGAAGGAAATCCACGACCATAATTTGTTGAACTAAAAGATGATCTTCAACTCTTTCTTAATCGATCAGAATAAAAGAAAAGAAGAGAAACAATATGAAAAAACCAGATTTAGGAGAGAAGGGAAAAGGATGTCAAAGACAAGAACTAGGGATATAAGTTTTGGGGTTTTCCGCCATTTTCATTTGCTTCTTCGATTTTTCTGTCTATTTTACTGATAAATGAAATGATGCGTTTCATTAAACAGGACGAGATTAACGACAGCAAACGGGGTTAATGATTTCCCTTACCTGAGTTAACAACAAGATTAAAGTGAATGATCAATGCAAACATAGAGGTTTATTTTGAAAGTGAACAAAAAATCAGGTAATTGTTGTGGAGTAGCGTGAGTTGAAAGTTTAATCTACCCATTTTTGTAAGTTGAAGGTTTATTTGATTATTTAAAGCCGAGTTTGCCTCTGCTCTCAAGTTAGCTGAATCTTTCTGTAATTTCTCCGAAGAACATTATGTCGGATTCTCTGTAGCCACCGGAACTATAGCGAGCACACATTTTATTCTAGGCTGGAGCTGACGGGAAAGCATCAGACCCACCGCCGCCATTGTCTCCCCCCAACATCCTCCGGTTTCATCAAAGAAGCATTCAAACAACATGAAGCTGATCATAATATGCGCTGTATCATCAACATTTGGAATCATGATCTTGAGCTTTTTAGGATTTTGGGTCTTCCGTAGAAAATAAATTTTCACAAGAGGCACCCGAAAATTCTCCTACCAGATGATTTCCAGCGCAACAGGAGGCTTGGACAGCTCTAAGCTTTTGGGAGAGAGACACTCTGGGAGTTTTTTACAAATGACAGCTTGCTCCTATAGAGACCATCGCCGTAAAGAGAACAGCAAAAGACAACCTTAATAGCTGAGGTCGACGCGATCTCCAAGTTAAGACAAAGAAACCTTGTTAATCTACTTGGGTACTGCACCAAAGGAAACGAGATCGACCTCGTTTATGAGTATGTCGCCAATGGAAGCTTAGATTGTTTCTTGTTCAGCACCGACCGACCTGTTCTGGCATGGTCAGATCGCTTATGTGTCAAAAGGGGATTGCGTCAGAACTTCATTATCTTCACGGAGGTCAAAAACTTTTGGTTCACGGCAATATCAAAGCTAGCAATGTACTCTTAGACGAAGAGTTAAACGCTCGAATAGGAGATTATGGTCAGGAAGCAGACACAGCATCACAGGACATATGGCACCAGAACTTGTTGATTCGGAAAAGGTAACACGTGATGCACACGTGTTTGCGTTTGGAGTGTTGATTATGGAGACTGTTTGCGGAAGGATAGTCATAGATCCGACAAAACCACCAGAAGAGATCAGTTCAGTTAACTGGGTGCTTCAAGGGTTCAAGAAAGGCGATCTCTTACAAAGATGCGATACGAGACTCGATAGAGATGATTTAGAGGTTAGCCAAGTGTTACTAATTCTAGAAACGGCACTTCTATGCGCAAACCGATCTCCAGCATCAAGCTCAGTGATGAAGCAAGTGTGTCGGTCTCTCGAAGGTACAGAACCTTTCCCGCATGACGACTACCTCTTCTATGGAGTTTAAAAGAGGAAACTGCTAACGACTCAAAAGGTAGTCTCCAAACGCAGTTGTGTCCAAGTGTTTGTGTTTTGGTTGTGATGAATAAAAATTGGACCAAGACGAATAAGAATGATGTAAATCTTTGAATTGTACTAATACTGTAAGAGATTTGGTTCTGATCAATTGTTTTTGTGATTTAATAGTAAAGATTGTAATTGCATACGTTAGAGATATCTGAACTAGAAACCACAAAATGGTTAAACTCCAATATGCAAGCATAAAGAGTATATACAACAAGATAGAGATTGAAATATTTAGTTGCACAATTCAGATTATAGAAAAGAGATTATGCACTTCACCTGACCAAGCCTATGCACAAATGAGAAGATCCGCAATATAGCCACTTTCTTAATCAATTCCTGTACTTGACACTATACTCTCATCTAAAAACAAACCCCAGAGGAACAACAATGTTTCAGTATAATTTGGCATTCAGTTTATCCAATTAGTAGCAGTAGCAGAAACAACCGCAAAAGTTGGGAGGAGTTTGAGCATTCGTCTATCAACCGAAACACAATAATTCCCAGACAATCACAATACCAAAGTTTCATAGAAAAACTACTCAATGCAAGAAACTATTACCAGAAGATCAGCCATGAATGTCTGCTTAAAGTCAGCACTCAAGAATAGCAGAGTAATTGTCACTTGTCCAATTTTGCTGCCACCAACAAACAGACAACATAAGAAAGTTTAAAAAATGTAAGAAAAAGCACCACACAAAAGATCAAGCATGGCATTGTATCTTTAAAATAAAAGATGTTCAAATAAGTTGGATGAAGATTTAGTGGCTGATGCTCTTCTTTGCTTTCAGTGCTTCAAGTGCTTTGTTTCGCAGCTCAACCTCAAGCCTCTTTGGATCTGACTCTCCTTTTCTATTCTCAGAACGGGTCTTGGCTTCGCCCTCGGAAGTATCAGAGTGCTCTCTGTTCTTATGTCTCTCCCTTCCACCACGACGTTCTTCCCTTTTACGACGCCTCTCCTCTCGCCTTCGTTTCTTCTCCTCCTTTCTCGCTTTCTTTTCTTCCTTCTTCCTTCTTTTAGCCTCCTTACTATCTTCTAGGTCAGAATCAGAACTACCATTATCATCCGAGTATATCTCTTCCTTCGAAGACCTTTTATTCTTTCTTCTCTTTTTAGACTTAGTTCGATGTCTACTGCTTTCCTTGGAATCAGAGGAAAGGTTTGCATCCAGGTCGCTGTTATCCTCTTTCTCAACCTGCTCACGGTCTTTCACTTTATTAGAAAGAGGCAGACTCTTTTCTTCTGAATTTTCTACGCCTAGTGAGTCCTTGAGCGAAACTGGGGACATCTGTGAATCGTGGTATCTATGACCGGAACGCCTCTGTAATAACTTGTCACTGTTAAAAAAATGGTCAATAGACAAAGTTCAGCAGACCTATCAGTTTAAGGAAAACCACACGGAAAAGGGAAAAAAAGCAAAAATATTCACCCCTTCCTCTCTTGCTCTTTCCCATGTTCTACACACCCCACTTCTTGCATCTTTTCTGGTGATTGTTTCCTCCTATCACCATCAGGTGACAACACTGAAGTTTCATCTAACAGCTTGGATTTTTGAAACTTTTCCTCTCTATAGGCAATGCGTAAGCAAACAGATGGTCAAGGAGTTAACAACTCTTTATACAAACAATCAGCATGTATCTAAAACAGCTTACACCACTTTACATTAAAAGGTGGTCGTGTAAAATGGTAAATTGAGTCATTACGAACATACCTATCTCGCTCTGCAGATGGGTGTCTAGGTGATCTTCTGTCCCTTTGGTGTTTTCTTCCAACGGGTGAAGGAGACCTACGGCGAACAGGAGGTGAAGGAGACCTACGGCGAACAGGGGGTGAGCGCGACCTAGACAAAGATCTACTCCAAGAAGGAGACCGTTTCCTACGTCTGACATCAGGTGATCGTGAATCAGATGGAAATCTTCTACTTTTCCGGTTGACGGGTGTTGGTGATCTGCACCGAAGAGGAAAGTGTGCTCTCTGATGCCGTGAGGAAGGGGAAGATCTACCTCGATCCCTAGCAGGTGACATAGATCCACCCTTTTTGACATGTGAAGGGGATTCTGCTTCATGGCTTCCTGCTGGTGATTGGGAGCCTTGCTCTTTGGCAGCTGTCAGTGAATTGCGTCTTCGAACAGATGGAGATGGTAATACTTTTTTCCTACCAGGAGGGGGACAGTGAACTGGGTGATGGTGATTCCAGGTGACTGGCTGAACGAGGTCCTCCAATCCTAATTGGAGAAGGTGATCCTGCACGCCTAGGGGGTGGTGAAGGCAACCTTTGCCCAGGGGATGGTGATGGCAATCTTGGCTCAGCAGGTGGGGAAGGCAATCTTGCCCCCGTATGTGCCCTGCGCCTAGGCACTGGTGATGAAGACCTCCCTTGTGAGTCAGACCTTCCCCGCTTAACCGGAGGAGACCGTGACTTGTTACGCCTATAGATTGGAGATGGAGACCTGCGCCGCCTAGCTGGCGATAGAGGAGACCCACGCCGCCTAAATGGCAGTGGAGATCTGTGACGCCTAGCAGGCGGAGATAGTGACCTGCGCCACCTCGCAGGTGGTGATGGTGATCTGCGTCTCCTAGCAGGAGAAGGTGGTGACCTGCGTCTCCTAGCAGGAGAAGATGGTGACCTGCGCCGCTTAAAGGGTGATGGGGAATGGCGACGCCTTGAAGGTGGTGGTGACTGACGGCGTCCCTCAGGCGTAGAAAAACGGCGGCGTCTTACTGGTGATGGTGATCTGTGACGTCTAATAGGAGACCGTGACCTGTTTCCGTAAGGAGAACGTATCCTACGTCGCCGAGGAGACAGAGACCTGGATCTACGTCTTAAATATGACGATCTCCGCTTTCCTGGTGAGATGGAGGCATCTGATGATTGGGACAAGCTCCTAGATTTTCGTATACTGTTGTATACGTAGATCACTCATTAGCAAAACCCACATTAGGGTTACCCATTAATAAGTTTTATTGGATAAAGAATATAATTGTAAAAGGTAACATACTCGGAATAACTTTTGGAACCTGAATTTGTCTGGCTGATTGACCTAGAACGTGACCCCCTGCAAAGCAACCAATCAACATACTCATGTATATCAAGCACAAAATATTAGAAAAAGAAAAACTATTAAAGAACTACCGAAGGGGTGAACGAGATGCATCTCTGCGACGTGGTGATATCAGATCCCTGCATCAAGGATGAACAATGTTAAAACCAACTCATATTATATTCTTAGCCACAAACAGATTTCTGGACCACTAGCACGCCCAATGTACATGCAAAGCACAAGAGCATAACTAAATGCCACAAGGATAGAAGACCTACACAACCATTGATGTTTATACTCAAAGAAATTATGCCAACGAGTATTTAACAGAGATGATTCACATACAATAATAGGATAAACTTAATCAAGAATAAAAGGAAATTTCCAGATTTGATGTACACAACATGATTAAGAATATATGGGCATACACTGATAGGTGCTCTATCTAATCTCATTAAACTACATGATAGTAATGAAAACATAGGAATTAAGAGAACTTTACCTTCTCCTTTCTTTTACACCATCCTTCTCGTCAGCCCTTCTCCCATCCTCTGAACGATCTCTTGAAACTTTTCTCTCCATCCCATTTGTCACCTTGAGTTCACCACCGCTGTCCTACAGTAGTTTGAGGTAAAGCACATGAACCCTAATTATTGCAGAAGTATCTGAATAACATGAAAAGAACAGGCGAATGTTAAAACCAGAAGAGCAACTGTAAGGACGGAATCTCTAGCATGAATAAGTTAGTCTTACTATTTTCCCCAATGCATCATGCTCAAGGTTCTTCTTTTCCCCTTCTCTCCTCCTTCCTATTTCAGTTGCTAACCGATCTGCCTTTTGTATTGCTTCTTCCTGCCACAAAAGGAAAGATATGAGATGAAATTAGAGCGGAATGTCTATGTTAACTTCAAAATGAGTTCCCAAGAATACCTGTTTCTTCTTTGTTTCAGCTTCTCTGGCATCTAAGAACTGCTGTGGCACACCACTTGAATTATTCTGTGCGCTTAGAAGAAGAGTCCAGAGTTCTTTCATGAACTTGCCAGTATTTTTCTCCATGAATCCTGTTAGCGATATTTGAATCTCCTTACCGTTCACTACCTACATAAGGAGCAGCGTCCAATTGGATATTAGTCCAACATCAGTTTTGCCACTACCAAAAATCTTACTTGTATCTATGGCATGACTATAATACCATATTACCCTTTATCTCAAGTAACTTCGACCAGCAAGACTGCTAAACCTTCCAGTAAATTTATGAAAACGATTTACAACATGACTAAAGTACAGGAAAAGCGAAGCTCAGTTAACAGCTACCTTCCCATCAAGAAGACCGTAGATAAAATTGATCAGCACTTCATCTTCAAAACCAAGAAGCTCAGTAACTCTAGTCGCAATCCAAGGTTTCATAACATCCATCTTCACTTTGGTCACATCCACCTAACACCAAGCCAAGCAGAAAATGTCAATCGCCACAAGTGAGAAAACGATGAACCATTAAGCCCTCCCCAAAATAAAGTTCATAGTCAATATGCATTGATTAAGTAATAATTCAAACTCAGCTACGAGTTTCTCAAATAGATTACCACTTTGACACAGAATTCACAAGTTCGTAAAATTGGAAGAGGACATTAAGATATTTGGGTACACAATTTCCCTCAACTGAGCCTGAAAAACGATTTAAACTAACCAGATTCTCCAACTCTGGAGCGAATTTCTGGCTTTTCATCAATTTGGCTTGCTTGTTAGAAAACCGAGTATCCTGCTCGGCGGAAGTACCCTGAAAACTCAAAACCAAGATGAATCAGAACGAAAAGCGATGGAGAATTAAAACCATGGGAACTCAAACAAACGCGAAATCTGAACTAAATCAAACTGGATCTAAGAGTTGATACATCAATCACCGAATTTAAGAAAAATGATTGAAAACACACCCGGAAGAAACCGCCGGACATCTTTCGGGGTTTGTAGAAGCACTCGCTCTCTTAACTTAAGGTGTCGATGAAGAGAAATATCGAAGGTTGAGAGAGAGATTTTTGCTATGACGTTGAAAGAGGCTTCCACAAGATTTTGAAGAGTTTTTACGAGCCCTAGCTATGAATCTTGCTGAACAATGTTTTCCATTGATACCCTCAGAATTTTAATACAATCACGTTGTTGCCATTTTTGGGAACATTTTCCATCTCAAGGTCTTTCATCTAAAAAATGGGCAAAACGGCCTCGTCGTGCCAAAGTCCAGTGTACAGTTTAGTTATGCGACTTCGGCTACTCCGGTTCGAATCGGGTCTAGTAATTCGATTATCAGATATTATATAAATTTATTAAATTAAACTGAAATAAACTGAGCTATATAAAATTCGGGTTGGATAAGTTATCAAATAATCTGGATAGTAATAGTGTATGTTAAATCAATCCGGATTACAAGCCAAAAATCTGAAAAACTGAACAATTTAATTAAGTAAAACACAATTATCGATCAATTCAAAGTTTATACCATAACAAGTAACATATATAAGTTCACACCACAACATTAAAAGTTCAATTTCAAATTACAAACAAATAAGAAGTTAAGTTCAAGATAGACACATAATAGATTCAAGGTAACATGATCTTATTGTAAGATATGTACTTTCAAAAGCAAGTCAAGTAGTTGTCGGGACTAAGAACAAGTCGCCAACAAACCAAAGTTTTCAAACAAACATATCTAAACTTTTGGGAACTAAAGGGGCACACTCGAGTGGTTGTTGGTCGAGTGAGGGACTCGATCAGACTTGGTCGAGGGTACTAGTAGAGTGATGTCCAAAATGGTGAAACAGATTTATAAGTGAAAAGGGAAGATGAACAATAAGTTTTGGTGACCTGTGGATCAATTTGAATTACTAAGAGAGATGGAAATCTTATAATCTTTAGCTTTGAGAGTACTTTGCGTATGACACATACAAAGAACTTACAAGTTAGAGGATATTACACACCTCAAAGATCAAACAAGTTGGAAAAAAAGTTTTTTGACTAAAATGTTTGATGAAGAGAACAAACTAGGGTTCTTAGTATTTATAGTAGTCTCAACCACAAAATGGGCTTTAGAAGCGAGAGGGATGAGAATACAAAAACCCAAATTTAAAAACATAATCTTAAAAAAGTCTACTCAATGCGTTAGTCGAAATCGAGCTTCATTTTCCCATTCTAGCATGTCGTCAATGAGGAATGATGTAAAGCGTGTGTTAACAACTCTCATTAAAAACCTTGGTCTAGAAAAATTCATTGGAACAAAACTAGACACAAGGAAAATAGTGCAATAACGCACACCTCTCATTGACAACCCTTAGTCGGCTTGAGCAAAATCAGTTTAATTATCCATTGGACTAAGGTTACTTTCAGCCTGTATTAACAATGTGCCAACGGCTTGTTCAAGTAGTCTAGTTTTAGCTCGAGTAATTGGTCTACTTGGTACCTCCAAAGCATGTTGTACTCCTTTTGGTCCCGAGTTGCAATGTGTCTTCTTATTCTTGTGCTTGTTGGTCCATTATCATATCATCCTCTCCCTCTTGAAAAGGATTTGACCTCAAATCCGAATCATCTGTAATAAAAGGAGCCAAATCAGCAACATTAAAACTATTACTCACAATATACTTACCTTGGAGATCCAACTGAAAGGCATTGTTGTTGATCTTCTTGATAATCTTGAAATGACCATCCATTCTAGGCATTATCTTTGATTTCGTTTTGTTTTGGATCTATCCTTCCTTAGGTGAATCCAAACGAGATACATTCCTTGAAGATCACCTCCTTGCGACTTTTATTATCTTGTTCAATATACATCTTTGTCTTCTCCTTTATGTTACTTATGGCTTGTTCATGAATCTTCTTAACAAATTTGGCTTTCTTTTGTCCATCCATGCTAAGTCTCTCACTCAAAGATAAAGGCATTAGATCCAAAGGAGATATGGGATTACACCAAAAAAAAATCTGAATATGTGAAAACTTAGAAGTTGAATGCACATAATGGTTATAGGCAAACTCAACATGTGGTATACAATCTTCCCAAAATCTTAAGATTTCGTTTAACAAAGGACCTAAGAAGAGTATACAAGGTTTTATTAACCACTTCAGTTTGACCATCTGTTTGTGGATGACAAGTAGTAGAGAACATCAGCTTCGTATCTAGGTTAGACCACAAAGTTTTCCAAAAGTAACTAAGAAACTTAACATCACGGTATGAAATTATAGTCTTAGGCATACCACGAAGACATACTATCTCTATAAAGAACAAGCTAGCAACATTCAAAGCATCCTCATTCTTGTAATCACGAAATAAAATGTGTCGTCTTATAGAAATGATATACTACCACAAAAGTTGAATCACGTCCATGTCTAATTGTAGGCAATCCCACAACAAAATCCATAGAGATATCATGTCAAGAATGCAAAGGAATAGGAAGACGAGTATACTAACCGTGGGGGTTGTGGCTTAGCCTTAGCCATTTTACACGTTGAACACCTAGCACAATACCTTTCATAATCACGCTTCATATGTGGCTAGTGGAAGTGATATGACACGTCTTAGCCACTCCAAAATGTCACATTAAACCTCTATCATGAGCTTTCTTAATAAACAATTCTCTCAAAGAAGAGTTAGACACACACAACCGGTTATCATATAATAGAAACCCTTTGTGCCTAATCTATTTGCCAAAAGCAAACGTTTTCACATGCCACAAAAGTCTATTTAAAGTCAAAATCATTAGCATAAAGAGACTTCATATGCTCAAATCGAAGCAACTTAACTTCAAGAGTAGCAAGTAAGGTGTACCTTCAGCATAATGCATAAGCCAAAACATTATCTTTACCTTTTTTGTACTTGATGACTTGGAGAAATATCTTTATAAACTCGACCCACTTACCATGCCTATTGTTAAATTTATGTTGACTTTTTTGATGCTTCAAAGACATGATCATTGTGAATGACGAACTCCTTAGGCCATAAGTGGTGTTGCCACGTTTGGAGAGATCTCACTAAAGCATAGAGCTTTTTGTCATATGTAGGATAATTCACTGTTGCTCATCAAGTTTCTCACTGAAATATGCTATTAGCTTTCTATCTTTCATAAGAACATCTCCATTTCCTACACCAGAAACATCACACTTAATCTCAAAAGTCTTAGTAAAATCAGGAAGATATAAGATAAGAGCATTAGTAAACTTCTCTTTTAGAGTGTGAAAGGCATCATCTTGTTGTGACTCCCATTTAATGCCCACATCCTTTTTTATTACTTCAGTAAGAGGTGCATCCAAGTTACCAAAGTCCTTCACAAAACTTTTATAAAACCCATCTAATCCATGGAAGTTGCAAACTTTAGTAACAAATTTAGGACTCAATTATTTTGTAATTGCTTTGATCTTTTCTTCATCACCTCTAAGTTCATCTGCACTCACAACAACTAGAAAAAACAAAGTTGTCCGTCCCAAAGGTACATTTCTTTATATTACCATAGTTTTCCTTCCTAAGCACATCCAAGACCTTCATAATGTGTTCAACATGCTCTTCTAGACTCCTGCTAAAACCATAATGTCATCAAAATGTACCATAACAAAAACGCCTATGAATGACGTCAACACATGATTCATTAAACTCATGAACGTACTGGGAGCATTGGTCAACACAAATGGCATAACTAACCACCATATAGACCTTGTTTTGTTTTAAATGTAGTTTTCTACTCATCACCTTCTTTCATTCTAATCTGGTAATAACCACTCTTTAAATCAACCTTAGAAAGTATCTTATACCCATGTAACTCATCTAACATGTCATCTAGCCTAGGAATAAGATGTCGATACTTCACTGTAGTGTTATAATGGCATGATAATCTAGACACATTCTCCAACTACCATCCTTTTTGGGTACAAAGAGAACCGGTACAACACATGGACTTATGCTTTCTTAGATGTGGCCCTTCTCTAATAGCTCAGTGACTTGTTTCTCGAGTTCCTTGGGTTCCACGGGATTAGTCCTATAGGCCAATCTTTTAGGCAATAAAGCTTCTGGTAGGAAATCAATTTGGTGCTTAATCCCAGAGCTTGGTGGAAGAGCTTCATGATTCTCTTCTGGAATCATATCTTCATAGCTCTGCAAAAGGTTAACAATAATACTTGGAAGCTTTGGTTCTAAGTCAGCCACGGTTAACGAGTTTTCTTTAATCATAATTAAAGTTTTAGGTGTATTACTCCCTTTAGTTTGATCTTTAGCTGACTGAGTAGAGGTGATGGTTTTATCCGTTTATCTCATCCTAATCTGATCTAAGTACACCTCATTTGGAGACACTAGAAATAGAGTATTCTTATTGCCATTGATTTTAAAACTGTGTCTATTTGAAAAGCCATCATGAACTACATGACGAAAATATTTCCAAGGGTGTCCAAGTAGAATGTGACAAGATTCCATAGGTAACACATCACAAAGGACCTCATCTTGAAACCTCCCAATGATGATGGGTACACATACTTGCTTCTTCACTGTCATTTCTCTTTCTTTGCTCAACCATTATAGCATATATGTTTATGGGTGTGGTACTTCCTTGAATATAAGCTTTTGGACCATAGTATTACTAGTCACGTTGGTATAACTCCTTCTATATATAATCACACTACAGATCTTGTCCTTTACCATGTGACGAGTGTGGAACAAATTTTCCTGTTGTTCTTGTTATGAATCCTTATAATGACGCTGAGAACTCTCATGGTTACAAGAAGAGGACCCTTAAGTGACAATTCACCGTCATCTAATGGTTCATCCGAATTCCCATCCTCGGATTCAAAGTCTCCATCAACTCTTAACATGATTACTTTGTTGTTGGGGCATGCGTTAGCATAGTGTCCCAATCCGTGATACTTAAAACACTTAGGATATCTAGCTCTTGAATTGGACTGTGCTAGTTCCTTAGAGTCCTAAGTTCCACTTGGTTTGAGCTCCTTAGAAACAGAAGATTTGGCTTCAGCCTTAACATTAGATTTGAAATCCTTTTGAATACCAATTCTTGAATTTCTGGCATAACTCGATTTAATAGAGTTGTAACTTGAACAAGTTCCCTTACTCTTAAGTTGTGTCTCATACATCACGGGTTTTTGCAGTAGTTCTTCTATTTCCAAGTAGTCATAAATTTCTAAAAGATCAATAAGATCTCGACTGAGTCCACCAAGGAACCATGACATGGTGGCTTCATTACTTTCTTGAATATCAGCATGAAACATCAAGGTTTCCGACTCTTGATAATACTCATCCATAGTTTTGGTTCCTTAACTTAGATTTCTCAATCTGGTGTGAAATTCACGATGATAGTAGCTCGGTACAAACCTTTTGCGGAGCAGCTGTTACATTTTCTTCTAACTACAAATAATAAGTTTTCCATTCTTTCTCCTCATTTCCACAATTTGATTCCACCATCTTAGAGCGTAATCATGAAATTCAGTAGTAGCATATCAAACCTTACTTTCCTCAGTGTAGTGTTGACACTCAAATACTAGTTCAATTATCTTCTCCCATTGTCTGGTTCACTTGTACCATGAAAAGTTGGAATCGTAAGCTTCAGACCATGATAAGTATAAGATGGTTTAGATGCTTCTTGTCTCACACATCTCTTACTATGATGACTTTGTTGAGAACAGTCATTACCATAGTAATATGTAGCCTCGACGTCATAAATTGATGGAACTCGACCATTATTTAGTCTTGGTGTAAGTGGGTTGTTGTCAATGTTGTTATCAGCTCCATTACCCTCACGCTCTAGCTCAGTAGGTGGTCATTGTGATTTTTATACATTCCAAACATCTGAGTCATCATTTTTCTCATAGTTGATGTGAGAGTTTGCAATAACAACTTGTTACTAGGTGATCCTTCATCTGATTCATCTCTTCCCATGATACCTGCAAAAAATCACAAAAGTGAGTAAAATAATCCAAAAGAATTAATAACACTTGACAAAACTAGATTTAGATTCAAGTGACTTAGAATACCAAAAAAAACACCTTAATTCTACATCAAGTAAACATGAATTCAAAGAGTCTAAGTAGAATTGAATTGGTTATATGATCAGTTGGTGTAGATAAACTTAAATTTATCATATTTAAGCCTAAATCTAACAGTTTCACACGTAAGAGAGCAAACTTATAACATATACGAGATTTTGTAAGAGATCAAGGAGAAATGAATAGTTTTTGATACAACCTGGCTTGATTTTGGCTATGATACCACATAACACGATCAAACTGTGAGATAGGAACTTCTAGGAGCAAGATCAACTGGCTGTAAGGACTAAGAACAAGTAACAATCGAACCAAAGTTTTCAAACAAATATATCTAAGCTTTTGGGATCTAAAGGGGCACACTCTAGTTGGTGTTGGTCGGGTGAGGGACTCGAGTGTAGTCTTAGAGATGACGACGATGGTGAACTCGATCTGACTTGGTTGAGAGTACTGGTAGAGTGACGTCCAAAATGGTCCAGCGAATGTAGAATAGAAAAGGTAAGATGAACAATAAGTTTTGGTGACTTGTGGATCAATTTGAATTACTAAGAGATATGAAAATCTTTTAATCTTCAGCCTTGAGAGTACTTTCGTTATGACACACACAAAGAACTAACAAGTTACATGATATTACACACCTCAAAGATCAATCAAGTTGGGGAAAGGTTTTTGATTAAAAATCTCAGCCATGAAATGGGCTTTAGAAGCAAGTGGCTGAGAATACAAATGCCCAAACTTAAAATATAAGCTTAAAAGAGTCCACTTAATGTCTTAGTCGAAATTGAGCTTTTTTCCTTTTCTAGCATGTTTTCAATGAGGAATGATGTAAAGTGTGTGTTAACAAGGCTCATTAAAAATCTTGCTTTATAAAAATTCATTGGGACAAAAGTAGACACAAGGAAAAAAGTGCAAGAACACACATCCTCAATGACAATCCATAGTTGGATTGAATCAAAACCAATATGGTTTGATTAGCCATAAAAATAAGGTTCACTTGATTAGCCAACGTTCTTGTAGTCTAGCTTTAGCTCAAGTAACAAGTCCACTTTGGTAGCTCCAAAGCATGTTGTACTCCTTATGGTCCAAGATCCAATATGTCTCTTGTTCTAGTGATTGTTGTTGGTTCTAGTGATTGTCGAGTTGGGACCTCAAGTTAAAGTAAATGAGAAATCTTGTCTTTAACTCGACCTTGGTGACCGAGCTAGTATGTTGAGTCGGTTGAACTAGACATCTAAAGATCAACTCAACCATTGTGCTTGAGTTGTGAGGTCGAGTCGAGTATGTGTTTTGCATCCTTAACTTTGTTTAGCTCCAGAGTGTATCATCTTGCCGAATTTTGCTAAGTCCTTACACTTATAGTCCAAAATGTTCTCCAAAGCGTCCAAGTGTACCTAATAGCAACTCCTAATACAAAGATGTATGCAATGATAATGTAGAAACACTAGGTATGCAAATATGGACACAAATGACATTAAATGATATGTACAAGTAATGAAATTATGCACAAATTATAACAAATGATAGCCTTAAACTAGTTGAAGTGCGCACTTATCATTGGTCCATTATCATATCATCCCCTCCCTTTTGAATAGAATTTGACGTCAAATCAGAATTATCTACAATAAAAGGAGGCAAGTCAGCAACAATAAAATTGTTACTCATAGTATACTTACCTTGATGATCCAACTGATAAGCATTGTTGTTGATCTTCTTGATAATCTCGAAAGGACCACCCATTCTAGGCATCAACTTTAATTATAGTTTTGGAGTTGATGCTATCACATACTTCACATAGTTGATGATATCACATACTTCACTGCATTATTCACTAATGTTAAACCATCTTTCACAATCAAATTCAGAATATGATAACATCAACAAATGTTTATATGTGCACTTTTTCTAACTAATAACTAAAGATGCTTAAATCTAAAAGCATCTTTTAACAATCCTAAATCTTTATCATTTGTTGAGGCATTGTCAACTATCATTGTAAAAACACTTCGAATTCCTCCATTCCTCTAGACATTGACTAAGTTGTTCAGCAATGGTTTATCCCTAATGGTTTGTGATAGGTTTGAAGCTTATGACTCTTTTATGCAACACCCAATCACATCAATTCAATGAGTTGTCACCACCATGTAACTCCATTAAGCAGTATGGACTATTCATATATATACCACCTGGTGAAAAATACTCTCTTCTTATCACAACAAAACAACTTATTAACTACAACTTTATCTTGTTAGTACATAAAGAAAATGTATGTTGTTGCTATCTTCCAACAATGAATCATGTACATTAGGAATACATTGAAACAAAATTTCCTAAACCCCTTTGATTTCACAAACGAAAAGGACAACTCATTTAGCCCAATTATCTCATTCACTAACCTTCTAGACATGTCTTTATTATACTTCATGGTTGTGACTACACCACTACTATCAAACGCCAAAATAGATTGAGACCCACTCTTTTTACTTTATTCTTCATAAGAGTTGTACAAAAATTATTTTGTCACATCCAATTTCCTACCCATAATACCGATATTGTTGATTGCTCTTTCGACATTCACATTCTCTATGAAATGTGCCCATATTGCTTATTAAAATCGCAGATGATTTATACTTCTATCAATTTCAAACATCAAATGACAAATGATTGCAATTTTGTCATAACCAAATGACAAATATGTGAAAGCCTATCCAAATATGAACATTTATTCCAATTTTTTTTCTTAACGAAAATACAGTCATTAGTTCAATCCACATAATTAGATATGTTATCTACATATAACAGTTCCAATGGGTAAATATCTAACTTCTAAATAATCACATAATCGTTTATGGTTCTACCAATTTAAAATATCAAATGACAAATGCTTCCAATTCAATCAAATGAATCTACTTCTGATTTTATCAGATTCTCTCAAATTCTATCAAATGTCTAATGCAGTCAAATTATATCCCAATCTATCAAATGTCAAATTCAATCAAATTATACATCTATTTTATCATATTCCTATATTTAATTCAATCAAATTTTACATCTAATTATATCAAATTTCTATCAACTTCAACTTCTATCAAATGAAAAATGGTTCTACAATTTAGAAAAACTTATAGATTTGGAGTGAAGAAAATCCAGTGAAGCGATTCGATTACGATTAGAGCATAAATAGTTAGGATAATTTTGGTTAGATAAATTTTGGTTAATAGGTAACCATATCACATCCAAACCGACCCAACACAAAGTCATAACCAATTCCCATCCAAATGTACACTGATTGATCTGAATTATATATAAATATTGAACCAATTTTTCCAAAACTTGATTTGGTTTGAACAAATTGGTTTGGCTTTTAATCCCATGATTAGTGCATCTATTCGAATCAATAAAATTTTCAATCTACTTTTACTCGTTAATGCTTTAGTCAACCGTTAACTTTCTTGGTAGGATTAGTCTATATTTTTAGAGTATTGTACAACTAATAAGAAAATCAGAAATAGCTAGAAAATAAATTGGAGCAAAAAATAACATGATTTTTCTATGGAAGAGAAGAAGCGAGTATTTTATTGCACAAAGAAAAAATCAAAGAGAGCAACCATTAAAGAAGAAGGAAGAAAGAAGTTATCTTTTATACTACAATTTTGGAAAAAGACATGGTGACCAGTGTCGGAAGACACTAGGCATGTGTGGTCGATGTGGAAGCAAGGAGCATGGGGACCGAAAAATGGCCAAAGACTGATAAAGGAATGACAGTTAGAAGTATGGCACAAATTTTCTATAATTGTGGAATTTCTTGAATTTCTATAGCTAGGGAAATACAAGACCACCTGTTGACTATCACCATAGAAGAGTACAATTTAAAAGAAGAAAAAAGGATGTTAGAATTCCAAGGAATTCAATGAATTCCCAGAAGCCTTTTCATCTCAACAATCCAGCCATAGCAAATGCTTAAAATGGTTGTGAACCATACTTAGCCAAATCACATTTATCAAAGTCATGGAAAACATGGAATTGAGGGATATTACGGTTGTGAGTAGGTTTTCAGATGTGAATGAACCCGCAAAAGAATTACCACCAGATAGTTCTAACATATTCACTATCAAACTTGAGCCCAACAAAACTCCAATTTCTAAAGCTCCCTATCAAATGGCTCTTTCCGAGATGGTTATATTGCAGAAACAATTAGAGTTTGAAAAATAATTCATATGACCAAGTAGTTCTCCTTGGGGAATAGTAGTCTTGTTTCAGAAGAAAAATGACATAAGCCTACAACTATGCATTGTTTAACGTGGATTAAACAGAGTTACTGTAAATAAAAAGTACATGTTGCCTCAGATAGACGAGATGGTTGATCAACTTAGAGACCCAAAGTGGTTCTCAATGATCGACATGGCCTTGCACAATCATTTTATTCTCATAGAGCTAGTTGATATTCGAAATATAGTATTTCAGACTTTGTATGCTCACATGTTTGTTTTGATGCCCTTTGGATTAACCGACGCTCATGCAACCTTTATGTAGATGATAAACAACATTTTTAGTGATATTTTGGACGAGTTTGTTATCATCTTCATTGACGACATACTTTTTTATTCAAAAGTGCAGGAAACACATGAACACCATCTCCAGGCGGTCTTTAAAAGGCTTAAACAACAACAACTCTTCCCAAAATTGAGTAAATGTAGTTTTTGGCAAAAGAGGGTTGGCTTTCTTAAACATGCGGTGTTGTAATAATGAGTATTCATAGACCCAAACAAGATAAAGCCTATAAAGAAATGGCCACGACAAAAAAATATTATCAGATTAGTTGGATATTATCCAAAATTCGTGAAATGATTTGCATGTATGACCCAACTAATGACTCATCTAACATGAAGTGATGCTAAGTTCGAATAGACTAATGCATGCAAAAGGTGATTCCACCACCTGAAATATTAATAAGTGTTTTGATCGTCACTACGGATGAATGCTATGTGGTTTATACTGATGCGTCCAAGACATGACTAGGTTACATGGTGATGACTATGTGGTTTGATCACTTATGTCTTAACCATTGAAGCCAAACTATTTTGAATCATTAATCGAGTGGCAAAGAGAGTCTAAGTAGTTTAGGAATGCAATTATTCAAACGAGATAACGTGGTAAGCATAAAATAAAATAAAGTATAAGTTTCATGAATGATTCAAGGAACAAAGGTTTGATGAGATGTCTTGTCCGACTTCGAGGACGAATGCCTTCTAAGTCAGGGAAAACTTGTAAAATCCTCAAACCAATCATGGACCATAAAAATATTTTACAAAGCCAAGACTTAGAAAGTTGGTCGAGGCATTGAGAAAACGCCAAGGAAAATGTTTTGAGGGTTGGAAGTCAGCTTAATTCCATTGGGAGTTAGCTGGAAATAGTAAAAGCCATTGTGTCTTAGCTCGAACCGGCTGGATAGACGGAAAAATGGCGGGGACAACTCAAGCATGTTGCAGTGCAACTCGGTCAGGTGATCGATCATGGTCGTCAGATGCGCAGTTGGTGCAACCGACAGACACATCATTTCAGGGTGATAATCGAACATATGCCTTGGCTAAGAATGTTCGCTAAAATAGTTTGACGGTAGCTGAAAAGAAACATTTTCTCCGCAATATGTGAGTGAACGCGTCTACACATGATCTATATAAAGAGCATACCTTCCCTCATTTTTCATTCACTCAAGATTAGAACACTGCACACCCAAAACAAAAGCTCAATAATGATTACCAAGAAGGATTAGAAAAGAGCCGATGAGTAGGAAAATGTGATCATAAAGATTAAACGAGAAACGATGGATAAAAGTGATGACGATGGGATGAAGGATGTGATGGGTTTGAACCGGATGATTCATTAATAAACAATTTTTTTTTAGTAATGACCATAATTCATTTAATGTTTTAGTTTTTCCCTAAATGTTTTTTAAAAAAAATTTGCATAAAAGTTCTAGCCTAAATATTTTTATTTTGTGATTTGACAATTTTATCACTAATAATTTTTTTTTGTTTATTCTTTAACCTGATAAAATTTTCTGTAATTCTTTTTAAATTTAATGTTTGTTAGTCAAACATGTTTTCCATTTAATATTTTAAATTTCTTAAGGCCATCCAATAAATTCATATAAATTTGAACACAAGTTGAAACGTCCTTGGAATCATCATGTCATCGTTAAAAAACTAGAAATTAGGGCTAGATATAATACTCGAAACTCAAAATTCGACTTGAAATTGACCCAAAAACATAGGTTTGATTCAGATTCGAGTTTTGCTAAATACCGGATCGAGTTTCATCTCCCAATTTGAAAGTCAACCCGAAATAACCGAAATTAATTAGTTGGTTTAGTTAGGTACACATATTAGTCTATCACAATTTACGATTAACTTTCATTTAATTTTTTTTGAGAATGTTACGAACAAATCTGACCTAAGCTCCAATGTTTTCCATTTTCTTCAATCTGGAAAATACAAGAATTGTGGAATCTCCTCTCCTTCTGCGACTTTTAGGAATCTTTTATATGTCTGCATTTTAACATATTTTATAAGCATTATTCTGCATGTTTTGCATCCATATTCATACTATTCCCCAACTTTATTTATTAACGGGCATTTTCATCATCATTTTAGAGTCCTTTTATGTTTATGTTGCATATATTGCCTCTTACATAACATACATGTGCATATTGAGTGATCTTAGGTACTTTGAGAGCATACTTTGGAGGATTCTAGACTTCGTGAAGCCGTATGGATGAAAAAATTAACCTAGGAGCAACATTTTGAATGTGAAGAAGATTAGGCCAAAAAGAAAAATGCTCGATCAGCATGCTCGAGGAGCATCTAATCGAGCGCTTGACGACCACCAAATTTGTTGATTTTTTCCTGCGTTGACTTTTTAACGGTTATTTAGGAAAAAAGTATGAATACTCTCTTATATCATTAAGATAATCATCCACGTTTTTATCTTCTTTTGGCAAAGAGACTAAGATTTTTTCTCTCTTTTCTCTTGTAATTTCTAGATTTAATTATTGTTGGTCATATCTTTCTCATCTTTCTTTTGATGTTTATTATTTCATTTTCTTGGGTTTTTACTTTTATGATGAAGATTGACTAGATTCATTAGGTTTCTTGGGAAAATGGGATAGATTAGTGTAGATCTAGGGATTTACAGGTTGTTTATGCTTAGATCTCTTCAATTTAGGTGTGCTTAATGCTTATTTCTCTTTGATCCATTGAAATATGAGTTTGAGTGTTTTCCACCCACAAGGTGTTTGTGAGATGCTTGAATGAACCTAAAGTTGAGATAACCACTCCTAGATCAAGAGATTGAATGTCTAGGGTGTTATTAGGCTGTTCTAGATCTAACATTAGTGCCTTTTGGTCTATAAATCGTTGGCGAGGGACAAGTCTAATTTTGGTCTAGGTTGAATCTCATTGCATGAAAATGAATGTGATTAGTTTTATTCTTTGCCTAGAGGTTATCCATATAGGTTGTTAAGCAAGTCTGGATCCGCTAGTAAAGCCTTGAACACTGATCTCACTCCCCAAGAATCATTCTCTTCCATAGCTGGTTGATTTAAGTTGTGCTATGTTTTTCATCAATTGCTCTTTTTTGTGTTTCACTCTTTTTAAGTCTATTTTTATACTTTTTTTTACTACTTTTATTTCAAGTTAAACTGTGGTGATTGATGATATTTTTGGCTTGGATTAGGTTGAGTTGGATGTATCCTGATTGCTAGTTGTTGGCTGAGTTGGATTGACACCTTGCTGTATTACAATGATTGAATCTTTTAGTAGCTTTATTTGATGATAAAATATTGTTATCAAATTGGTGTCTTTGCCAATTGGGTTCTAGCTAGCTACAGTTAGGAATTTCAACTTCTTAAGAGCATGTTCTATTTTGTATTTCAATTGCATCATGTCTTTACTTCTTTTTATGTATTTCTATTTATTTTTAGGTACGATCGACCATGAAGTTTGAGCTGCACCTGATCAAGCATCTCATTCACCTGATTTTATGACGCTCGAGCTAAGCACTCTATCACCCTCTAATCGACTGTTGTATTTGATGCTCTAATTTTGGTTGTATGCAGACACGATATATGGAAATCCAACACATAATCTAATATCTGGATAACGTTAATTAGTTTCCACGTGAATACTTACGGGAACAACAGAGCAGGTTACAAGGGGATCATTAAGATGAGGTTGAGATGGAGAATCTGAATACACAAAACCCGATTGTACACCAAAACTATGTGTAAGTGCCAATGCAAGGGTCTCATGGTTGGAGACCACCATATATTGGAGCAGGTGATGCTCAAAGCATTCATACTCAGCGTCATGATATCGTTCCACCTGCCATTGCCAACAACAACTTTGAGATTATGAGTTGTATGATCTCTATGGTTAAGAATATCAAATGTCATGGACTGCCAGCTGAGGATCATTTGGATTCATTACTTCTTGGGATACATGCAAAACTTCACAATGCCATTTCTGGTTTTAATCAAACTAATTCCAAAACATTCTCCAAGGCATGGGAATGGTTTAAGACTTATCAATCTCAATGCCCTCATTACATGTTTAATAACAAGTCTCTTCTTAGTAGGAATGAACTCAAGGCTATCCAAGACAAGTTGGACAAGTTACTCACAGTGCATCTGAAACACGTTCATCATGTGAGTGAAGAGGAAAATGTTGGTGATGAGGAGGATGATCAAGTAGAAGAGATCAGTTTTATGCAGAATCATGGAGGTGGGTACAAGGCTTATAACAACTACAAGCAGAATCCAAACCTTTCTTATAGGAACACCTATGTGGCTAACCCTCAAGATCAAGTCTATCCACCCAAGCAACGACAAGGTCCACCTAAAGCTTATATTACCAAGCAGCAGTATCACCAAAGCTTTTAACCTTCCCCTACTGTACCACCAGGCTACGAAGGCCAAGCTCCAGCTCCGCCCCAACAATCTCCAGAAGTTATAAACATTCTTTAACAACTCCTAAAAGGCCAGACTGCTACAACTATTGTGTTGACTAAGAAATTTGCCGAAGTACATACTAATATTGACACATCCCACAATGATCTTAACTGTAAGTTTGAGTCGCTTAATGTCAGGCCTAAGTATATGGAGAACCAAAAAGCTTCCTCTTCTATAGTAAAAACTACTAGGCAACTCCCTAGGAAATAAGTGCAAAATCCCAAGGAATATCACACCAACATCATCACTCTCTGTAGTGGGCGTGAACTACTAATTTGAGTCAAGAATGCAGGAGACACTGAGGACAATATCATTCAGGTGGGGGAAGATTGCCTTAGTCGTGAAAAGGCCGAGCAGACTAAAAAAAAGCCATCAGAGGTGACGCTTGAACAAGATACTCGAGGTACACCTGATCGAGTGTCTCATTCGGGGCATCCATTATAGAAGGTTTTGCATGATAAGCCCAAATCGTTTGCCCCTCCTTCTTTTAAACCTCAATTATCCTTACCACAAAAGTTTAAAAAGGACGTAGCAGAGAGGTATAAAGCTCTTTTTGACAAGCAGATAAAGAACTCAAGATTTTGAATAAATGGTAGTGCTTACTCATGAGGTTAGTGCCATTATACTGAGGAAAGTGGTACCCAAGAAGCTTGATGATCCAAGAACTTTCACAATTCTGTGTTCTTTAGGTCCTCTTACATTTAGGAATTGCTTGTGTGATTTGGGAGCATTAATCAGTCTGATGCCTCTTTTTGTCACTAAAAGTTTGGGATTTAACAAGTACAAGTTTTGTAAGACTTCTTTGTTCTTGGCTGATAAGTCTGTAAGGATCCCTCATGGTATTCTAGAATATTTGCTAGTAAAGGTTGGAAATATGGAAATACAAACTGATTTTTTTGGTTCTCGACATGGATAAGGAACCCAATGATCATTTTCTCTTTGGAAAATCATTCTTATCCATTACTGGTGCAATGACTAATCTACCAAAAGGAGAGATTGAGTTAAACCTTGGGAAACTTTTTATAATGACTTTCAACATCAGAAATGTAATGAAGAAGCCAACTATTGAGGGTCAGCTTTTTGTCGTTCAAGAGATTGATGAGCTATTCGATGAGTTGTTTGATGAGTTAATTGAAGAGGATTGTTTGCAAACCGCTTTGGAAAACGACTGTTCAGATGGGTATATTCACTTTGAGACAGAAGGTTACAAGAGGTTACTTGACTCGCATAAGCCTGATAAGGGACCAAATCTGTTTGAGGGGGTAATAGGAGCATAAATAGAGACCAAGTGGGTTGTGGAATCTAGAAACCACCAGCCATCTGGATACTCGAGGTGAGTGTGATCAAGCATCCAACAACTCACGATTCTGATGATTGCTCGGAGCTAAAATCTCCCAAAGTTGAGCTCAAGCCATTTCCTTCCGAACTAAGGTACGCATTTTTAGGCTCTAACTCTACTTATCTACTGATAATTAACGATGCATTGAGTGTTAATGAGTTGAGCATGCTTCTTGTTGAATTGAAAAGATTTAGAAAGGCATTAGGGTATTCTCTGACTGATATAAACGGGATTTCACCCAATTTGTGCACTCATAGAATACATCTTGATAATGAATTTTATTATGAAAGAAGTAGTTAAGAAAGAGATCATGGAACTGATATATGCTGATATTATCTACCCTATTTTATATAGTAAATGAGAAAAGGGGGGGGGGGGGGTCACTGTTTTTAGGAATGAGAAAGACAAACTAATTCCCACTAGAACCATCACAGATCATAGGATGTGCATAGATTTTAGGAAATTGAACTCTGAATCTAGAAAAGGTCATTATCCATTGCCTTTCATTGATCAGATGTTAGAGAGGTTGGCTAATCACTCGTATTACTATTTTCTTGACGGGTATAACAAATTCTTTCAGATCCCTATACATCCCAATGATCAAGAGAAAACCACATTTACTTTCCCTTATGGTACTTTTGCATATAGGTGAATGCCATTTGGTTTGTGTAATGCGCCTACTATTTTTCAGCGTTGCATGACTTCAATATTTTTAGATCTAATAGAAGAGATGGTTGAGGTGTTCATGGTTGATTTCTCTGTCAATGGCTCTTATTTTTCCTCTTATTTTTTGAACTTGTGTTGGGTTCTTGGTAGGTGCGTGGAAACAGACTTTGTGCTTAATTGGGAGAAATGTCATTTCATGGTGCAAGAAGGGATTGTTTTGGGTCATAAGATATCTGAAAGGAGTATTGAGGTTGATAAGGCAATGTAATGGTACAGTTGCATCCTCCCAAAATGGTTAAGGATATTATAAGCTTTCTAGGGCATGCATGATTCTATAGGAAATTCATTCAGGATTTCTCCAAGCCAGCTAGGCCACTTACTCACCTTCTCTACAAAAAGGTTGAGTTTTCCTTCGATGATGAGTACCTTAAAGATTTTCTGGAGATAAAGAAAGCCTTAATATCATCACCAATTGTTCAAGCTTTATTTTAGACCCTTCCTTTTGAGATTATGTGTGATGCTAGTGACTATACTGTGGGATCAATATTGGGATAAAAGAAGGATAAAAAGCTTAATGTGATATAATATGCTAGCAAAATGTTTGATGATGCTCAAGTCAAGTATACCACAATAGAAAAGTAACTTCTTGTAGTGGTTTTTGCTTTTGAGAAGTTTAGATGGTACTTGGTTGGATCTAAAGTGATAGTGCATACTGATCATGTAGCCTTGAAGTATTTAATAAATAAGAAAGATGTCAAGTCAAAGTTTCTGAGATGGATTGTACTGCTGGAAGAGTTTGATATGAAGGTACTAGACAAGCCCGAAGTGGAAAATAGTGTGGATGATCATCTATCACGAATGACAGTGGAAGAGTTTATACCAATAGATGATTTCATGCTAGAATAAAAACTCCTACCATTTTCTATCAGGCACTCGATCAGCACACTCGATCACCACGCTCGATCACCATGTGGTTGAGCGTTCTCAAAATAGGCAAATAGGCATTCCAGATGCGAAGGGAAAGCTTGTTGGAGCTTACTTACCTTGGTACGTCGACTTAGTCAAAATCCTGGTTGTGGGAGATGTGCCTAAGAGTATGGATTGATACCAACGCAAAAAAATTTTGAGAGACCTGAATCAATATTTTTGGGATGAGCCATTTCTCTTCAAGAAATAGTGAGATGGGTTGTTTCAGAGATGTATAGCTAAAGAAAGAGGTTAAAGATATTTTGGAAAATTGTCATGGGTCTGCATATGGAGGTCATTTTGCTACATTCAAGATGGTTCAGAAGGTTCTTCAAGTTGGTTTGTGGTGGCCAACGATGTTCAGGGATTCTCAATACTTTATTTCCAAGTGTGATCCTTGCCAAAGAATGGGAAACATAAGCAAGAGAAATGAGATGCCTTAAAATCTGATCTTGGAAATTGAAGTATTTGACTGCTGGGGAATACACTTTATGGGGCCACTCAACCCACCTTCATATGGGAATAGTAATATTCTGGTGGCAGTAGATTATGTTTCAAAGTGGGTTGAGGTTGTTTTCCCAACAAATGATGCTAAAGTAGAGCTGAAACTCTTCAAGAGCATCATTTTCCATGGTTTGGAGTGCCAAAAGTGGTAATAAGTGATGGAGGCTCCCACTTTATCAATAAGGTGTTTGAGAGTTTGCTGAATAAACCCAGGGTTAAACACAAAGTGACGACTCTTTATCACTCTCAAACTAGTGGACAAGTGGAAGTGTCCAACAAGAAAATCAAGTATATTCTAGCAAAGAAGGCATGATTGGGTAGCAAAATTGGATGAGACTCTATGGACATATATGACAACTTTTAAGACACCGATTGGAATACATTGTTTCAGCTATTGTATGGGAAATCTTGCTATTTACCGGTTGAGCTCGAATACAAATCTCTTTGGGCTAACAAACTTCTGAATTTTGATTTCAAGAAAGCCCAAGAAAATTTGGGAATTGACTTGCATGAGCAAGAAGAAATCAGACTTGAGGCATATATCAACTCAAAGACATATAAGGAACCCCACTAAGGCATACCATGCCAAGAAGATTTTGTCAAAGAAAATCACAGTTGGTGATCAAGTGCTTCTTTTTAATTCTACGCTCAAGCAATTTCCCGATAAACTTAGATCGAGGTGGTCCGGCCCATTCAAAAAACAAGAAGTTTTACCATATGGTGCAATTACTTTGGTCAATAACAATGGTGAAGAATTCACAGTGAACAGTTAGAGGGTAAAACCTTACATGGTCAATCATACTATTCTTGAGGGAACTTCAGTTTTACTCGATGAGCCACCTCATCTCCAATGAATATGAGGAGTCGAGCTTACAACTATAAAGAAGCGCAGTTGGGAGGCAATTCCAAAGATATCCTTTGTATATATATTTTTATTATCTCTTTAAAACATTGCAATTTTTATTTTTGGTTTCTTTGCATCTTTGTTTGTCTTTTACATTTTCACATCTGGTGGAACAGGTCATGATGAGTTCCTATTGCTCGGATGCAAAGAGGAGAAATTAATTTTTTTGGATTTTTCTGACATAAAGATGACGCTCAATCAACATCAGATCGAGCGTTCTGATCGAGTGTCACAAAATTTCCTCCAAAAGTGCAGTATGAGTTCCAACAATTTAAATGGGGAGAGTGAGAGACAAGAGTGCTTAAATCATCATGTGAAACACGGAAAATGAGACAATTTTGACTTTACTTTATCCTTTCAAATTTGAATTTAAATTTTGAATTTGAATTTGAATTTCAAAAGATTCCTTTATTTTCAATCTCTATTTAAAGGTACCTAGGCTCTCTCATCCATTTATCACCTAATTACTTCTCTCACATCAATCTCTTTAGATTTTTTTTCTCTTTTTTCTAGAGCAAAACACTCGAGCATTGTATAAGAGTAAGAAGAGCAAAGTGAAGCAAATCCAAAGTCGGTTTGATTAAAGGTGAGAGATGCTCGACCAACGTATCTTCGAGCGTTCCAATCGAGCATTCTCTCCTTCGGTGAAATTCCATTTATTTGAGCCCCAAAGTTTCTCAAGGTGCAATATTTTCTCTCAAAGACCGTCATGCCAATTTCCTCTGAATCAGAGCCATAAGTAATGCATGAAACCGTAAGAAGCCTCATATTGGAGAGTCTTCTACAAATCTGAAAAAGTCTCATGGGGCAAGAAGACGCACTAAAGCAGCTGAGAGGAGGTTGGTTATCCAATATGAAAGTAAATATGATGATGAGGTTGAGTACATGGATAAGGATGATGAGATCTAAGAGTATTCAGAATGTAAAGCAAAAGATGAAGTTGAGGCTGATTTGGTGGACAAAACTTTGTATGCAGCATGATATGATGATGCAGAGGTTGAGGAAGCAAAAGAGATTATCTTGGCTGAGATGAGAGAGAATGAGTAGAGGAAAGCCACTAATGTGAGGTAAGCTTTGCAAGATTTGAGGATAATGGATTTTGTGGGGACTCGTTACCTTGCAAATACATTTTTCTCCCAGTTTACCACATGGAATATAAAATATGAGATATGGGAATGTTGGTTACTGCTTTAAAGGAAACAATGGGTACAAAAAGTGATGAGTCACCAATTATTGGGGATATGAATGAGGTTGGGTTTACAATATAGTTTGCAAATCAACTCACTTCATACATAGATTGGGCAAGAGAAGTGAGGGTGGTGGCAACGAACGAAAGATAATTATGGGAGGTTTTTTTACTTGCATCCTTGAGAGGTGTAGAGTGGTGATCGATAAAGAAAGTGGGGTAGAGCCTCGATACATGGATCTTGATCACCTGAGAAAGTGTCGTTTCTTGTCACACAGTAGAGTGCATAGAAAACACATCTATTCGTTTTAGCATCCAAAAAGATAGACAGCTT
Organism: Lepidium sativum; assembly: GCA_023374145.1. Lineage (NCBI taxonomy): Eukaryota > Viridiplantae > Streptophyta > Magnoliopsida > Brassicales > Brassicaceae > Lepidium > Lepidium sativum. Next base: position 54,957 of record JAKUCM010003557.1, read on the forward strand.
AAAAGATTTTAACTAATCGAGAGTTTACATCAATCTAGATAGGAAT
>JAKUCM010003558.1:0-35507 GCA_023374145.1 Lepidium sativum
CAAGACCATAAACAAATCTAAAAGCGATAAGCCCATTAAATTTAATTATAAAGTAATGAAATTAATTCGTTTGAAATCAAGATCGACAAGCATATTCGACAAGTTAAGCAAGCTTAGAATTCGCGGGTATTCATCAAAAATTGATGAGCGTATGACCTACGAGTATAACAAGTTCGAATCCAAAAATCTTTTCGAGCCAAATCCTGAAGAACAAGCGAATTCGGAAATATTGATACTATCAAACACGATTTTCAACTTAGTTCTTCAAAACAATCTCGACAAGCTTGAGATCACATATATAAAACAAGCAAAGTTCAAAAAATAACCATTAATACGGCTGCTAATCTCAATCAAAATGATTCTTCCATTAAAAATATAAAATTCGACGGAAAAATTTTCAATACTCTTTTGCTAGATGACCCATAAACAAATAACAATATGCTCTATGCCCAAAAATCCTAGTAACCATAGACGAACACAACCAACAGTTTCGATCTCCAACGAACAAAAGAAAAACATTAAAATTTGAAGTGCCAAACCATAATTTGAACTCGGATAACATTGTAAATTCGACGACCACAACATCATGATGATAAAGTTTGAGTATGTAAACTCTTTATTCCATAGAAATGTAATCAGAGAAAGTTCCAAATCACATAAAATCAATTATGACGATCCCTTTACAAAGAAGATAATCTCAAGTACTTAAAGTATAGAAATCCCTAACAGAATCGTAACGACTCAGAAATTAAATGAAATTTGAGAAAAATAGTCCAAATAAATCCGTCAACTCTTCTTGGAGAGATCCTCCTCGAAGATCCTCCGCTTATCGCCAATTATATTTTGAAGAAGGAATTGAATTCTTTCTTCCTAAAAGAGTTTTTGCTTCCACCTTATTGACCTTTGAACTGTTTGTTTAACACAAAATCTTTGCTTGTTTTGCTATTTACTCACATAAAAACGTAGAGGCATATCATTACTCTTGCCGTTTGAAGACAACTTGCCCACAAGTTCAAAATCAGGAAATTGTCGAGCCAAATCCTTCACCAACACCCAGCAACATTCATGTGGAGGCAAATCTTTTTAAACAACCAAAGCTTCAAGATCACCAGAATATCGAGTTGTAGAAATATCTTGTGGTGATATGATAAAACTCATCCAATTCATTTAGAGATTGAGATAATGGAGTGACCTTATAGTGTTTGCCAAGAACAAGCTTCAACAAGGAGATGTGAAACACAGGATGAATCACCGAAATTTCTGGAATTTTTACTCGATAAGCTAATTTTCCAATCCTTTCCAAGACTTCAAAAGGACCATAAAACCTTGCTGCAAGCTTCAGAAAAATCCTACAAAAGACTAATTTTTCTCGATAAGGACGAAGTTTCAAAAAGACCAAGTGACCAACATGAAACTCAACGTCACGTCTATGTTCATTTGCGTTCTCCTTCATCATTGATTGAAATCATACGAGATGCTTCTTCACTTGATCCAACATAGTATCATGTTCCTTAAGAGACTTCTCCAGATCGTAATTCTTTGTGGAACCATTCTCAAAGAGCAGAGGAGGAGGATCACGACCATAAAATACCTTGAAAGAGTAATTTGCAGAGATGCATGGAAAGAAGTATTATACCACAATTCAACCCAATGAATGAAGTTAGCCCAAGTTCTTGGGTGCTCAGAAGCAAAACACTGCAAATAAGTCATTGCTGACATTTTATTGGGATCTGTTGCAAACCTCTGCTAATATAATATATCTCAAATACTCTAATGAAAGCTGAGCAAACTCACAAAGTTTTGTTGTTAAGATTAGTTTTTTGATGATGAACATATGTCCAACACTCATCCTTATCATTAGAAATGCACTACAAGAAAACAGGATATATTGTGACCAAAATTTTAGTCAACATAATTATGACCAAAAATCTATTAATTCTTAATGAAATAAATATTTGGTCATTAAATAATCAAAATATTTTGACCAATTGATATATTATCAAAATATTTTAACCATGTTTTGACGATAAACTAAAAAATAACACAAACCATGATTGTAATCATAAAATGGTCCAAAAATAGTGGTTTTGATTAATTTTTGATTAAAATTAAAGGGTCAAAAATCGTTTATTGGAAATTTATTTTTATTAAAAATTAATCAATGTAACTATTTTTTGATCAATTTATGATTATAATCATGATAAAATTTGAGTTGTTTTCTAGTAGTGATGTATTTTTTTTTTCTGACACTATGTTTGAGTGTTATATGTAAACTTTTGTTGTAATCGTATATCATCAATAAAGTAACTAAGATATAAAATAAAGTGTACAGAATTTTGTTTTGTTTTTAAAGTATAAACTGTTTTACAGATTTCGATGTAAAACCAACCATATGTAACTCATATTTTGTGATTATTAGTTTTTTAAGAATATTTTAAATAAATTTCCATTTTTCTAATTATTGAGCATTATTACAATATCACTTTGTAAACTGAGAGAGAGACTTTGTTACTTATGAATAGAAAGGCTATAATGTCATCAAAGTTGAAATCCCTTTTCTTGGAAATACGTTTAAATTGGGTGACCAATATTGCTCAATCCTTGACTATTATTCTGATTATAAATATGAAAAACTCCTTTGTTTTGCCATTGAAAAGCATCAATAGTTCATAACATTTTGAGATTTCCCTAAAAAGAAATGTTAAGAACAAAGGTCGTCTGTTTGGTTCTATTTGCAGCTTTCTTGATGTGTGTGGGTAAGTTTTCCTTTGCTATTTTAGTACTAAATCATTAAGTTTTTAATTACTAAATTTGTTTATATATTTTGTTCTTTGTCTAGTTCAGATGAATATTACAATTTTCCTTTAACAGAGATTTATTTCCCTACAGTTGTTATATCTATAGCTTTTTGAAGACTTTTCTTTTTTGATGTAATGAAAAAGTAACAATTTCTTATTTTTTTTCTGTTGAAAGTAGAATCGAACGAAATAAATGGACAAGAATATCAAAACATTGCACCATGGGTAGATTTTAAAAGCCGATGTGTTGTAATTATCATGCTGAAGTTGGAAGATGTATACCAGGTCGCGATGATAGTTATTTGAATGGAAAATGTTGACAATTTTGTATTAGAGCTTGCATAAGAGGAGGCTTTTGCAAACTTTGGGGACAAATGCATATATGTCATTGTTATTGTTAGACTTCACAAAAATAACATTTATATAAAAGATAGAAAAAAAGAATAGAAGACTATTTCATTGTTCGAAAATGAAAATTGCAATATATTTATGGGTGATTGGCTAGATTAGAGCAAAATTAAGTGTTAATTATTGAAATAGAGCAAATGTTTGTAAATTATTAGAATAGTTTTTTTTATTTATTATATACCATTTTGCCCTTTTTTAATGAGGAAATAAACGTTATTACGAAAATGCCATTAATGAAATCTGTCACGTAAGCGATCAACTCTATCACATGGACAAAGTGCAGTATGGTAGAGTTAGAGTTCCAGCGCAGTAGAGTTAAAATATGCTTAGTAGAGTTGACATTAATGAAATTTCGTGTATAGTAGAGTTAGATTTCCAGCGTGATAGAGGTGAAGTGTGCTTGGTAGAGTTAGATTTCCAGCATAATAGAGTTGTTGTTTGTGCTCTAATGAACTTTATCACATGGACAAAGTGCAGTATGGTAGAGTTAGAGTTCCAGAGCAGTAGAGTTAAAGTATGCTTAGTAGAATTGACATTAATGAAATTTCGTGTGTAGTAGAGTTAGATTTCCAGCGTGATAGAGGTGAAGTGTGCTTGGTAGAGTTAGATTTCCAGCATTATAGAGTTGTTGTTTGTGCTCTAATCAACTCTTCTACACGGACATAGTGCAGTATGGTAGAGTTAGTTTTGGAAACCTAGCCTACTTTCGTAGTAGAGCTTAAATTACGTATTTACCCCTCAGTTATTACCTCATCTGCCGCGCATCCAACTGATTCCTCCATAAGTGACGCCATTGTAGCTTTCTTGAAGCTCCTTTACTTCTTCGCTGCTCCTTTGCTTTTTCTGTTTATGTTTGGATCTATGGATCAAATCATTTTGGTTTGTGGGATATGGAGTTTTAATGAAAATCGATGGATATTTTCGGTGGACCAGTCGTACGGGTGTCGGATCATAGGCATTATCGAATATTTAAGGCTCAATGAATTTCTGGAGATGGTCTATGCCGATTTTGGTTTGGATGCACATTGTCATGAGATAAAACTAAGCTACATGCCAAATGTTGTCATTCAGTCACTACCAAAAGATACTCCCCCTGTAATTGTGAGTAACGATAGACAATTGCAAGTGTTTGTTTCACAATTTCGTAAAGAAGCAATGCGTCTATGTGTCAAAATTACCACTAGATATCGGTGTTTCAGTGAGTTACCCTGAAAAAGTTCAGTGTAGTTGGAGAAACGTTGACGAGAAATTCCAATGTAAGTCGGAGAATGATGCCTCGTATGTTCAGTGTAGTAGATTTGATCCGGTGTTTAGTAGAGGTGTAGCAAACAATGAGCGTATACCAGAAAATGTGAAACATGAAGGTGAACATGCTGAGGACGAGGATTTGGAATTCAGATTCGACTGTTGCGATGATATGGATGGCGCAAGCTCGGATGATGAAGATTATATCAGTGTTCGTAGAAAATCGAAGGAAGAAAAGAAGAAAAACCTGTCGGAGCAAGCAACGGGGTTGGATTTGAATGCTGAGTATTTGGATATAAAGATCTCAGCACTCGCATTGGTTGTTGGGCAACGATTTTCATCAAAAAAAGAACTCATGACCAGGCTAAAAATACTTTCTGTCTTACAGAGGTTTGACTTCGATGTTGTTGCTTCATCGAAGACAGTGTTGGATGTGAAATGTTGGGTACCAAACTGTCAGTAGAGAGTGCGAGCTTCACCTGTCGACGACGGTGGATGTTTCTTTGTCCAGAAGTATATGGAAGAACATAGTTGTTCTGTTACAGAGAGATCAGGTTGTGCACGACAAGCGTCAACGGAAGTCTTAGGAAGGTTATACTTGGAATTTGTAGGTGGAATTGGGCCATCTGTTCTTCCTCAACACGTTGCTGATTCAATCAGCAAGCGATTCAGTCTAAAGGTACAAATGTAATTTTACGCCATGGTAGAGTTAATCTTCGTAGTAGAGTTAAATTGCAGTACTGACTTGACTGAGTTAGTCTGTCATTTGGTCATAGCTTGTAGGAGTAGACGGGTCTGTCATTTGGTTTAGTGTGTGGTAGAGTTAGATTGTAGTGTAGTAGAGTTAGTGTGACGTATGGTAGAGTTAGTTTGACATTTAAGTCTGACGTTTATGCAGTGTAGTAGAGTTAAATTGCAGTGCTGACGTATTAGTAGAGTTGGACTGACAGTGTGGTAGAGTTGGATTATGTGTAATAGAGTTAGGGTGACGTATGGTAGAGTTATATTGTAGTGTAGTAGAGTTATTGTGACGTATGGTAGAGTTAGTTTGACATTTAAGTCTCACGTTTATGCAGATGAAGTACTGGAAAACACACCGTACTCTAAGCCAAGCACGAGCCCTAGTTACCGGAAGTTCGGAAAGTAGTTATGAGGAACTTCCATCGTACTTGTTTGCTATTAGAAGAGCGAATCCCGAAACTCTAATAAAGCTCAAAGTTGACGGGCAAGACAGGTTTAAGTTTCTTTTCATCGCTTTCGATGCAAGTATTAGGGGTTTTCCCTATATGAGGAAGGTTGTTGTTGTCGATGGTACATTTTTGCTAGGGAAGTATAAAGGTACTCTATTAACCGCTACCATGCAAGATGGTAACTTCAACATATTTCCTATGGCTTTTTGTGTGGTTGATACCGAGAATGATGAATCTTGGGAATGGTTTTTTAGACAGCTAAACCGTGTGATCCCTGATGACAGAGAACTTGCCATCATATCAGATAGACATAAATCCATTGCTAAAGCCATAAAGATTGTGTACCCACTTTCTTCTCGGGGTATTTGCACATACCACCTACGTAAGAACATTTTGTCGAAATTTAGAGGTGGCGAGCCCTTTAAGTTGTTCAAGAAAGCTGCCACCGCTTTGAGGGTCGATGAATTCAACACTATACTTGCTCAGATCCACGCGTTAAATCCAAAGCTTCATGCCTACTTGATAAAACCTGACGTGCGTTTGTGGAGTCGAGTGTACTTTCCCGGAAACAGATACAATTTCACGACGTCGAACATTGCAGAATCAATAAACCATGCATTATCAGAGGCAAGAACTTTTCCCATTTTCCAGCTTATAGATGCAATAAGGTCGATGTTAACATGTTGATTCGCGAAGCGGAAGACGAAGGCCACTCTGACGTCAACTGTTCTAACAGCATCTGTTGAAAAGCTCCTAAAGGTAGAGTTACCATTGCACATAGTAGAGTTAGTCCCTTCATAGTAGAGTTAACAATCCCTTTAGTAGAGTTAACATTATTGTTATAAATGATAGACAAGGGTCGATGAAGCTAGACAGTACAACGTGCAGGACATAGACGAACACCAGGCTGTTGTTACGCGATCCGAAACTTCTCATTTAGTCAACTTGACTGAGAAGACGTGTTCTTGCAAGAGGTATGATGTCGAAAAAATTCCTTGTGTCCATGCCATTGTCGTTGCTGAGGCTTGTAGAAGGCCGACGATCGAACTTACACATCCATACTATCACACGACCTACATGTTCAACGCATACTCTGGTAGTATCTTTCCAAGAGATGTTGCACTTCCCGTTCCATACAGCAGTGTGGCTTCTTCAGAGTCACCATTGGATGCTCTTTGCAGCAGTTCCAAACCACCATCACGATTCCCATTGACAAAGAACTCTGCATTACCACATCGCTATGTGGCTTCCACATTACCGGCATTGTATAGTCTAGTGAGAAAATTGTTAAGAAGAGACTTACTTCTCAGAGGGCCATAGAATGGAACATAACGTATATCTATGTTCCTTAGAACCTCATCCTCATCGCAAAGCTCTTTAAATTCCTTCGAAACGCGCCTGATGCTGTAAATCTAATCAACTCCTTCTGCTCCACATCGAGCTATGATGTTCGTCAAAGCACTGTTTGGTAAGTCCATGATATGTGCTTTGCGGACAACGTTGCTTTTTTTGGTGAATCCATCTTTGTTCTTGAAATGTTTTTGAAAGCTTTTGAAAGATTGAAAGGTGAAGATAGAACGTTTTGGTCAAGGAGAAGATGGATAAATTAGAAGAATTATTAACGATTGGAAGGTTATTTATAACGATTTGACTCTTCAGTTTTCCTTCATTTTAGAGTCTAATCGTTATTATGATAACATCTCGGAGATCGTGTCCAATAAACTTGATTTAACAGCCACGGCTAGTAGCAGTTGTACACTGTTTAAATGTAGTTAATACGTAGATCGTATCCATGTCTGCCATCCTCTTAGTGGCACGGAACGTGGGTGTAGTTAGTTCTTAGTTAGATCACATATAGATCACTAATTACTTGTCAATAACCAACTAATAGAGTTAGAACTATACAAATATATACTGAAATACTCTACTATTATACAATATACACGAGTGTAGGACTATACACCGACTAAACAAAATTACCAATCAAGCTGGAGATCTTTGGTGGCTCTCATTAGCATGTTCTTATCACACTCGCGTGCATATATTAGATCACTAAAAGCAATTTCCGATTCTATGGGAAGTTCGTCTTTGAAGTCAATGGCGTATTTCAGCCGAGAGAAGTCCACGTACTCGTCGGAAAGACCTTCGAAGTTGCATCTGATGGCCAGACACTCGATCATCTTCACAACCCACACGCCACAGTCGCCAGACCGTTTATTACGTGGTACACCCTTATTCACACGCACAATCTTATATTCCGCCGTGCTAATATGCGGTTGCATCTCCTTGGGTGAAAACTCTTTGATCATCTTCAGAATCATCACGGCATATGGTCTAAAAAAAATGAGAACCATGAGAATGAACTCTATTACAAATGTAAATGTAACTCAGAATAACTCTACCAACGCGCAGACTAACTCTACCATTCAGGTTATCCAACTCGACCTAACAAATGATTAAGTCTACCATTCAGGTTATCCAACTTGACCTAACCGAGGACTAACTCTATCATTCAGGTTTTCCAACTCGACCAAACAGAGGACCAACTCGACCAAACAGAGGACTAACTCCACCTAACAGAGGACTAACTCTATCATTCAGGTTATCCAACTCGACCTAACCGAGGACTAACTCTATCATTCAGGTTATCCAACTCGACCTAACCGAGGACTAACTCTATCATTCAGGTTTTCCAACTCGACCAAACAGAGGACCAACTCGACCAAACAGAGGACTAACTCCACCTAACAGAGGACTAACTCTACCATTCAGGTTATCCAACTCGACCTAACCGAGGACTAACTCTATCATTCAGGTTTTCCAACTCGACCAAACAGAGGACCAACTCGACAAAACAGAGGACTAACTCGACTATACTGAATTTGAGTAACTTACATGCATGACTCTACCATTGCACTAGGGGAAGTGCAAGATGGGTCGGGATCGAAAAGGAGAATCTTTCTTTCGTTGAGATTAACTTCGAGGGCCACCCAGTGGATGTTTTGGAAATTATGAGGGATGTAGATGTTGTCCACGTCTCTCATCCACTGCTTCCTAATGGCACTGAATGTAGGTGCAGTGCCGTCGAATACATCTTTAAACCCACCATACCACACATAAGTATCCTCCTTTCCCAAGTAATCCATTTCGTACGTGTAGCACCAAAAACCACAAAACATTGGGTCTATGAAAGCTAGCCGATTACTCCTGTATGGACTTGGAGTTTGCAAGGATCTTTGCCGAAGGAGATTCATCCCGCAGCCAATATGCTGTAAAACTTTACTGTATTAGTGCTCTAATCTAACTCTACTAAACAAAAATTACGTCATAAGACACTTTAACTTACGGAATCGTGAAGCCAGCCATATCGAGGGACATGCCACTTCTCTTTTGGGCATATCAAGCAGAGGAAGAAATCCGCATTTGGACTGTGTTTCCCGTCGCCAGTGAGTTCCAATTGATGCTTCACATAGTCGCGTAACTGAAGTACTTTTAATTTTGAAATTGGACCAAAACGATCATAGACACTCCGAGAATGAATAACATTCTTATGAATCCGCCTGACAATGGAACACCCTTGGAAAAGGGATACCTGTAAAAAGAAGGGACCAAACAGATGATTAACTCTACCATACATGTGATCCAACTTGACCAAACAGAAGATCTAACTCGATCTAACAAAGGACTAACTCGACCAAACAGAGGACCAACTCGACCAAACAGAGGACTAACTCCACCCAACAGAGGACTAACTCTGCCATTCAGGTTATCCAACTCGACCTAACCGAGGACTAACTCTACTATATAGGTGATCAAACTCGACCAAACAGATGATCTAACTCGACCAAACAAGTGATCTAACTACACTACAGTTGAATATGAACAGTACCTGGTTCTTAGCGAGGACTCGTGCCCGAGTCTCTTTCGGTAAGACGTCTTCCATAAAGATTAACTCCTTCCGTGTTTGGTTACCCTTTTCAGGAGTATCCACCAGGTTTATGACGCCAACTTGTGACATCTCTGGCTTAAATTTTTCCACATCGTAAGGTAGTTCTTCTTTTGACGGTTCTTCTGGATTCCTAACAACTCTTGATAACGGGCTCAAAGGGTCAGATGTCTCCTGACTCTGGATAACCCATTTATTCTACAAAAAATATGAAAATGTCAACTTTATTTAACAGAACTATCAATTCTACCAGTAAGATTTATTTTTAACGGGATTACCTGGTCCAGTGGGATGGTATGTTTAGTGCTGGCTGGGGACACTTGTGTGTCCTCGAGATGAGCATCCACATTTGTTGGTTTAACACCTGAACCTGCACTTGGTGTTTTCCCCGAATCCGAGTCCACAAGGGTAAGCTGTTTCCAAGGAGGTGTCTGCGAAGAGCAACTCAATATGTTAGATTCACATATGGTAGAGTTGGTAATTGTGGTAGAGTTCGTTTTACTGGTTTGGATTGAACACAATAATTGTTTTGTAGAGTTAAATATAACTCGACTAAACCATATAACTGTCTGTTTTATGTGTATGTTCGTACAAAGATGTATGTAATGTTTGTTGTTTGTTGGTACATAATCAATCAAAGTAAGTCTCATTCAAAATAGAACCCTACGTACCGAATTAAGTTCCTTATTATTGGGGGAGTGGAGAGTACGGGTTGTATCGCCTTCTACGTCATCTTCACGATTAACATCTTCAGGATGTAGGCTCCCTTCGCGATTAACATCTTCAGGAGTTCGATGTCGTGCACTTGTCTGACCTCCACCCTCATCTGCCAAGCTATAAACTGGGGGTTGCGCTCTGCTCTCTTCTAGCCTAAGAATCCTCTCAATCATGGTTGTATTGTCTGAGGTGTTACGCTCAAGCCTATTCACGCGCTCAGTAAGCATTGTGGTCTCTGCCCTGGTATCGAGCCTACTCTCCTCAAGATGATATATACGTTCGGCAAACACGTTCTGATCGTGTCTCATCCCTTTGAAGGCTCTGGTCAGACCTCTAAGAGTGACAAGCAACACACAGACTCCTCTGCCTTCCGCTTCTTCTTTTTAACGAGTCTCACTACATCCTGCATGGTGATTGAGTCATCCATCCTAATCTGGATTCTCTTCTTCTCTTCTTTCTTGTGTTTTTTCACTTCTTTTTTGTGTTTTTTCTCTAATTTATTGTGTTCTTTCTCTACATTATTGTGTTTTTTTTCTACTGAATTGTGTTTTTTCTCTTCTTTATTGTGTTGTTTCTCTTTCACTTTCTCCATCTGAACTTTTGAACTAGCACTACGCTTGCTCATCCTCTCCTCGACATAAGCATTCGCCTTCCTCTTATTACTTTTGTCCCAAGCGGATTCATCTAACCTGGAGGCAAGTATATCTCCAAGCATGGTGTCAACTTTGTGGTCTGCAATATCGTTTGGCCATAGAGGCATTATCTCCAGAAGCTGTGTAGTCAGCTGCTTAAGACGTACCTGGTAGACGAGAAGATGCAATTTATTATTGAACTCTACCACTCTACATATTACTCTACGGATAACTCTACTACACGGAAATGAACTCTACTATACTTATAAAATTAAACTCTACTATACTTGAAATCAACTCCACATTACTTGAAATTGAACTCTACCATGTATGTATAGTGGAGTAAATGAACTCTACTACAAAAGGAATTTACCTTTCCATTATTATTTGCTAGCTCCAACTTCACCAAGTCCTCGAGGTCAATGGTTTGTTTTTTGATGGGTCTCCATCGTAGAATGGGGACGTCACCTACTCTTTGCTCCCCAAATATTTCTGCGACTATGGGGATGGACTCAAATGCCCATATCAGAAGTGCGTGCACAAACTCGTGTATTGTGTAATTACTGCCCGTTTTGCATCCTGCCAGTTTGATCGATTTTATCAATTCTAGAAACGCCACTCTTCCCCATGGATGCCTCTCGAACATCTCAATATCTGCAACCAACTTCGCAGAACTAAAAGGGAGCTTACTATTTGTGTGGCAACCAAAAACTCCTACATTCAAAACCACTAGCAAGCCCACCATCTTCCTCTTCTCGAAAGACCACCCTCTACATCTCCCCAGTATTTGTTTCAACTCTACCCATTTTGGTCCTTCACCAACCCATAAGCCAATATATTCCCAAAGTTCTCTGTGCGCTTCATTTGCCCCCATTAGAAGCCTTCTCGAAGTTACCGCAATTAAGCTGTATTATTTCTGCAAACTCGTGTATAGAAAACCTCGTAGGACGAGCTGTATTTTTTGGGACTTGAAATAGCAAGGTCACACTTAGGAATCTCTGTTTTTCAAAGAAGATACACACTAGAGCTGCTAGATGAAGCAGGAATGTTAAGTTGCAAGCCATCAACGATACCTATGGATCCAAGTCAGAGACTGAGCTTACACAGTGATGAAGAAGTTTTGAGTGAACCAGACAAGTATAGGAGAATGGTCAGGAAAATGATGTACCTGACAATAACAAGGCCAGACATTACGTTTGCTGTTAACAAACTTTGTCAGTTCACTAGCAGCCCAAAGACTTCTCACCTCAAAGCAGCTAACAAGGTAATGCAATATCTGAAAGGAACTATAGGCCTAGGGCTCTTCTATTCTACAACGAATGACCTTACTCTTAAGTCTTTCACTGACGTAGACTGGGATCATGTCTAGAAACAAGAAGATCCACATCGGGGTTTTTGTATGTTTCTTGGCACAGATCTGATCTCTTGGAAGTCAAAGAAACAAGCAACTATCTCTATGTCATCCGCAGAATCAGAGTACAGGGCCATGGGGTTTGGGGTCCGAGAGGTTCAATGGTTGATCAATCTATTAGCAGAATTACAAGTTCATCAATCGAAACCAGTAGCCTTTTACTGTGACTCAGTTTCTGCAATTCACATCGCTAACAACCCAGTTTTTCATGAAAGAACGAAGCATTTAGAAAGAGACTGCCACATCGTTAGAGAGAAAATACAAAAAAGAATGATCAAAGTTCTTCATGTCAAATCAGGAAATCAGTTAGCTGATATATTCACTAAAGCACTATTTCCAGCTCCATTCAAGAACATAATTTCCAAGATGTCTCTAACTTCTATATACTTGCCATCTTAAGGTTTTTATTGGTTATATAATGTTTCATGTAATTGGTTTAGTCGGTTAAGAACATTTAACCAGATCATTAACAAACCGATGTCGTTTACATTGTATATAATGTTCTGTTTTTACAGTCCATTGACATGATAATGAGAAGAACGTTTTCTTTTACATCTTCATGTTTATTCTTCTTGCTCTCTCTTCTTCTATCTTCGTAACATGGTATCAGAGCACTGAAGCTTAAACTTCAATTCTTCGAATCGATTTTGATTTCTTCTCTAATTGATCTTTGCACCTTTGATTCTTCTTGGTTATTCCGCCATTTGAAGAACAGAATCATGGTGAATATTAAAAGATTTCCAAAGAAGACACTTGGTGGAGTAGGATCGGCTAAATCGAAACAAGCGATGAAGAAATTGCATTCCAATTCTTTAGAAAGAAGTATGCCTCCTCTTGAGGATGCTCAACACTCGACCGTTCATGAAAGGTCATCGATGGGAAAACGAAAGTTGATTTTCCCGAACAATCTTCAAGAAGATTTGGAATTTGATGGAGTTCAATACTCACCATATTATCTCTCAAGTGGAGACAATCCGGGAATCTCACTCATATCGGAGGTACTTTCTGGAACGAACTACAACACTTGGAATCTTGCCATCACGATAGCTCTTGAAGCTAAGAAGAAGTTGGTATTCGTTGATGGATCTTTATCGAGACCAGAAATTTGGCATCCTCACCACAAAATCTAGAATCGATACAATTCCAAGGTGAAATCTTGGATCTTGAACTCGGTGAATAAGGAAATCTATGGAAGCATACTGCGGTTTGGAGAAGCATCGGAGATATGGAATGATCTATTAAGGTGCTTCCACATTACTAGTCTGCCTCGTTCATACCAAATTTTGCAACAAATTGCTTCACTGCAACAAGGAGCTTTAAACCTATTGACTTACTACATGAAACTAAAGACGTTGTGGGATGATTTAGAAGCATCTGATAATGTGAAAACCTGCGGCTATTGTCAATGTTGCAAGGGGATTACAAGGAGGTCAGATTATGGACAAGATAAACAAGTTCTTGGCAGGACTAAATGAGTCGTATTCTAATGCTCGTGGACAGATAATCATGAGGAAAAGTATACCCAATCTTGCTGAAGTCTACAACCTTCTGGATCAAGACTATAGTCAAATAAACATACAAAACACTTACCCATCCGCTGTCTTTTAAGTCAACAAGATAATAGATAACTCAGCTGCTCAAGTCAATGCTAGCTATACAGGACAGAAAACTCAAAGACCTGTTTGCTCTCAATGTGGTTACACGGGTCACATGGTGGACAAATGTTACAAAATTCATGGTTATCCACCAGGATTCAAGCACAAACAGAAAAAGCCATCAACTATGCAACAAGCTCTCACGAATTCAGGAAATACAAAACCTGGAACTGTTGCAAATCAGATGAAAACACTGTCTAGAGATCAAATTGAAGGAGTGATGGCTTACTTTCAATCTCAGTTGTCATTGCCTACTGCACAAAAAGAAACAGGAACAGCCACAACTGGGAGCATCACTGCACTACCAGGTATGTCTTTCACTACAGGAACATTAGCCTTTATAGGAATGTTGAGAACTATAGGGAGTGTACTGGCAACAGATACCTGGATAGTAGACAGTGGGGCAACACACCATGTGTCTCATGACCGAAATATGTTTAGCAACCTGAGCATAACTGTGGATAAAAAAATGGCCCTTCCCACTGGTATGAGTGTGAAAATTGCAGGAATATGACAAATCAAGATGAATGAGGATCTGGTGATACATAATGTTTTGTACATACCGGAATTTATATTGAATCTGCTTAGTGTCAGCCAGCTTACTAAAGATGTCAGATGCAGATTGGTCTTTGATGAAGCAACTTTTACAATACAGGGTCATATGAAGGAAATGATGATTGGACGAGCTAATCAAGTTGGGAATCTATACATATTGGATCAAGAATCACTGCGGAAGGATGAGACTTTCGTTAATACTTCTATAAATGCTTTAGTCGATAGAAATCTTTGACATCATAGGCTAGGCCACCCCTCTGTGTCAAGACTAGATGTATTGAAGAATGTACTCGGGTTACAGAATTCAAATAAAGAAAATTTTCATTGCAAAATTTGTCCCCTTTCAAAACAGAAGAAACTGCCTTTTGTTTCACACAATAATGTCTGTTCTGCAGCTTTTGAATTACTACATATAGATACATGAGGGCCCTTTTTAGTCACAACAAACGAATGATATAGATACTTCCTCACCATAGTGGATGATCACACTAGGATGACTTGGATTTACCTGTTAAGAACTAAATCAGACGTCTTGACAGTTTTCCCTGACTTCATAAGACTAGTGGAGACACAATATAAGACCAAAGTAAAAGGAGTACGTTCAGATAATGCACCAGAGCTGAGGTTTGAGTCCTTGTATAAATCAAAAGGAATCATGGCTTATCACTCCTGTCCAGAGACACCAGAACATAACTCAGTGGTGGAAAGAAAACATCAACACATATTAAATGTGTCAAGATCTTTGATGTTTCAGAGTCAAATGCCTCTAGAGTATTGGGGAGATTGTGTGTTAACTGCAGTGTTTTTAATAAACCGAATGCCTACACACCTATTGAATGAAAAGTCTCCTTTTCAAGTACTGACCTCAAAGTTGCCTAATTACTTCGACATGAGAGTGTTCGGATGTTTATGCTATCGATCCACATCCTCAAAAAGAAGACACAAGTTCCAACCAAGGGCAGTGCCAAGTGTCTTCCTTGGTTATCCTCTGGGTTACAAAGGGTACAAAACCCTGAACATGGAAACAAATGAAGTTGCCATTTCTCGTAATGTAACCTTCTTTGAGGATATCTTTCCCTTCAGAGTAAACAAAGAAACAACCACAGATTGTGATAGGTTGATAGAGTCCAATATGGAAAGACATTTTGTCAGCAACGAGGACACAGTGGTTTTTGAAGATGACAGAAGCTTAAAGAATGATGAGGGAAAGACAGAACTAAAACAAAGATGAGACAAAAAGTGATGCAGACAGAACAGAGGATACAGAGGTGAACAAAGGTCTGTCTGATTCAAGCACAGATTCAACTGATGCGAACACTGAGCCAACTTGTAGTCCTCAGGATGCAGAAGTGGTTTCAAACATAGAGAAGCGAGCAACAAGGCCACCAGCTTACCTGCAGGACAATTACTGCAACAATAGCACGACCTCCATACCCTTTCCTCTTATGAACTAGATGTCCTATGCACATTTATCTGATGAGTATAAAGTTTACATTAATGCAGTCAATATACTTGGTGAACCTTCTTCATTTACTCAAGCTAAAAGATCTGAGGAGTGGATAATAGCAATGAATGAGGAATTAAATGCATTGCAGAAGACAAATACATGGAGTGTATGCTCTCTGCCAGAAGGTAAACGTGCTATAGGATGTAGATGGATCTACAAGACCAAATTGAATGCAGATGGAAGTCTAGAAAGGTACAAAGTCAGACTAGTGTCCAAGGGGTACAGGCAGCAAGAAGGTATAGACTTTGTTGATACCTTCTCACCAGTGGCAAAAATGACCACAATCAAAACACTTCTATTAGTTGCTGCAGCAAAACAATGGAACCTAAACCAGATAGATATATCAATTGCTTTCTTGAATGGAACGTTGGAAGAAGATATTTATATGCACCTTCCTCCATGATACACAGCAAAGAAAGGGACCACTCTTCCGTCTAATCCGGTGTGCAAATTGTAGAAGTCGATATGTGGTTTAAAGCAGGCTTCACGGCAATGGTTTCTCAAGTTCAGTGAAACTCTTGAAGCTTTAGGATTTCAAAAATCTTATATTGATCATACTTTATTCACCAGAAGCAAATCAGGGAAGTACATGGCGATTTTAGTTTACGTTGATGATGTGATAATAGCATCAGATGACATTCTGGAAACTGATATGTTGACTAAAAGTCTAGAAACAGTCTTCAAGCTTAGAAATCTAGGACCCCTGAAGTATTTTTTGGGACTTGAAATAGCAAGGTCACACTCAGGAATCTCTGTTTTTCAAAGAAGATACACACTAGAGCTGCTAAACGAAGCAGGAATGTTAAGTTGCAAGCCATCAACGATACCTATGGATCCAAGTCAGAGACTGAGCTTACACAGTGATGAAGAAGTTTTGAGTGAACCAGACAAGTATAGGAGAATGGTCGGGAAAATGATGTACCTGACAATAACAAGGCCAGACATTACGTTTGCTGTTAACAAACTTTGTCAGTTCACTAGCAGCCCAAAGACTTCTCACCTCAAAGCAGCTAACAAGGTAATGCAATATCTGAAAGGAACTATAGGCCTAGGGCTCTTCTATTCTGCAACGAATGACCTTACTCTTAAGTCTTTCACTGACGTAGACTGGGGATCATGTCTAGACACAAGAAGATCCACATCGGGGTTTTGTATGTTTCTTGGCACAGCTCTGATCTCTTGGAAGTCAAAGAAACAAGCAACTATCTCTATGTCATCCGCAGAATCAGAGTACAGGGCCATGGGGTTTGGGGTCCGAGAGGTTCAATGGTTGATCAATCTATTAGCAGAATTACAAGTTCATCAATCGAAACCAGTAGCCTTTTGCTGTGACTCAGTTTCTGCAATTCACATCGCTAACAACCCAGTTTTTCATGAAAGAACGAAGCATTTAGAAAGAGACTGCCACATCGTTAGAGAGAAAATACAAAAAGGAATGATCAAAGTTCTTCATGTCAAATCAGGAAATCAGTTAGCTGATATATTCACTAAAGCACTATTTCCAGCTCCATTCAAGAACATAATTTCCAAGATGTCTCTAACTTCTATATACTTGCCATCTTAAGGGGGGTTATTGGTTATATAATGTTTAATTTAATTGGTTTAGTCGGTTAAGAACATTTAACCGGATCATTAACAAACTGATGTCGTTTACATTGTATATAATGTTCTGTTTTTACAGTCCATTGACATGATAATGAGAAGAACGTTTTCTTTTACATCTTCATGTTTATTCTTCTTGCTCTCTCTTCTTCTATCTTCGTAACAGTTTCAAAGAGCCTTTAGATTACAAAATTTCAAAACAAAAGAGGATTTAAAGCATCTTTGATAAGATTACAAATTTGGGTTAATGTTGGAAATGGGTAAATGTCAAAACTAAAGTTCTGAGTTGACCACAAGAGAGAGTTAGGAGAAGAGACTCTATGTTACAAATCGAAGATTCATTTTGAGCACTAACTCACTTTTATCTTATTCTAATTTCTGGGTTATGCTCATTAGTTGAGAATCAAAGCCTTTTTTCAGTTGACGATAAACTTTGATTACTTTGGGCCATCTGCAAGTTATATGACAATTCACTAATGATTACCACCAATGTCTCACCTCTTTGAAATTATGTGTGAAACTCAACAAAATCACTGAAACTATGTGAAACTCCAATACCTTTTAACAAAAAAAACTATGTGAAACTTCATGATTTCAATTTCTGGAACTGGAAAACTTCATGAGGGTGTTTTAGCTCGAAAATTAATTAAAAAGGAAAGATAAAAGATTATGTTTGTTAAGTGAGCAAGATGACAGACACAAAGTATACAATTGCTGCCATAATGAAGAAACAAAAAGTCAAGTGTTATTATATAATGAATCAAACTGTGTCAAAGGAAATTCCCACAATAGTTTGCAAAAACATGTATCAAAGACCCATATAATCACAGAGACATAGCAAAAGGTTGGACATTGGTCAGAGACAAGTAATGTTTCATGTTGTGGAATTTGTTGTGACATATATGCAGAATCCATCAACTTCAGATAAGTTATAACAGATAAATGAATGGATCTCCACCTAGAACTTTCGAGATATTACACTGTTGTATACACAAGATGTAGCATGTTTCATACCATAAATGAAAATCAGAGATATTGGTGGAGGGTAATTATGCCGACGTGAATTCCAAGTTTCAAAATCAGTAGCGATGGGGAATATCTGATTGAAAAGAGGAGGGGAAAGTGTGCAAAGACCTCACAGATTTGGAATGGGACTCGTCGCAGATGATGGAGAACCGTCTTCGCGCAGAGTGATCTGTTCCGAGGCTCAAAATTTTTGTGAAGGGCAAAATAAAACAATAACGACATAATAAGTCACAGTAACGATATTTAACTGTTTTAACAGATGTTAATTTTGACTAACCAAAGTATTAAATCGGAAAAGTCAACCAAAAGTTAGGATATTTTTTGGAGAGATAATAAGTCGGTATTTAATTAGGTGAAAAGAGACAAATTTGATATTAAATTGACCATTTTCTCTTTTATTTTTTGTCAACTCAACTATTATATGAATCAGAGATCTTTTGCCCATTTTCACAAGTTTAACCTTAGCTTTTTATAATGACATTGTTTACCCTTGGTTTACGATTTCATTAATGGCAATCTGTTATTTTCACATGTTTTACCCAGAAAATTACTCAATTATCTGAATTATAATCAGATCTTTTGTGTGATAAGACAAATCTATCCATGTTTTCTTTGGATATGACATAACTTTCCCCCTCATGTTTGTACGGAGAAATAAGAATTATTAATGGTATTTATGTCTTTTAATATTGTTTCCCTGAATAATTAGTGGATATCCGAACTAATCAGATTTATCCAATTACACGATGGGTAATCCAGCTCTTGGATTCTAACAGATTGTTTCTTTTTTATTGAACTAATCTAAAATGTACATATTTAAATCATATACTCGAGAAGTAAAATTCACATATTTAATATCTAAACTTCCAGATTTTGTGTTTTAGATAGATTTAAATCTTATTAGCTATATCGTATCTAGGAAAATCACATCGATCAAACCCCTATACTTGACCTAATTGTAGTCTATATGTACTCCATTAATCTTTAGCTTTTAAACCACCTCTTTTCTCATTATTTAATATTTTTTACTCGAATTTGTAGTGCGAAGAGAACCTCGATATGGATTTTTACTATCTTGTTTTTGAGCTTAGGCCATTCAAAATTCAATGGAGAGTTTATGTTAAAGTTCTCCATGCATGAAAACTTTCTGGTATCTACGTTGATAATAATCTCGACATGATTATAGCCAATGAATCAGTATGTTTCCATTATTTTAAAATAAATGTCTAACTACTTTACTTTCTGATGTGTTAAAACTAAAATAAGTATTCACTATTCTCCAGGGATCTCTTATTCATGCGACAAAAAAATGATCTGGTTCGAAAATTCTCTAATCATATCAAGGAAGGCAAACTTATGCGTTTTTACCATTTTAAACTCAAATTTCTTCTCTTTCTTTAAAAACTACAAACTTTGCGTTGACTACGCGTGATTAGTATCAATGTTAGTCAAAATTAGCCGATGCTACATCGTTAGTTAAATTAAACAGATCGTTTTGTCTTAATGAAACGCAGCATTTTGGCTTAATGAAACGCTGTGTTTTGGTATCAAAACGAGTTGAAATACCTAAATCAAAAATTGAAATCCCTCATTTGACTTCTCTTCAAATCTCTTTTCTCTCTCTTTCTCGAACCCTTCTGCTCTCTTTCTCGGATCCTTTTCTCTCTATCTCGAATCCCCTTCTCTTCTCTCTTTCTCGAATCCCTTTCTCTTTTTCTTGAATCCCTTTCTACCACATTGCTTTGATCTTAATTGATTCTATTTTCTAGTTTACAGAGAGTATAATGGGATCATCAAGTATTAAAAGCGTAGATTTCCGACACAATGTGACTGTGTATACGGTGTAAGGAAGTACACATCACACACGGAAGACAACCCAGGACGTCCATTTCATAGTTATGACAATATGAAGAAGGTATTATCTTTTGATTCAACCGTTGGGTTTGTGTTGTGTATGACGAATTGGTTGTTATCTGTGAATTTTATTATTCATTGTGAATTTGTTGTTAATGTTGATTTTGTTGGTTGTTGTGAATTGGTAGAATCATGTATTTAAATGGTGTGAAGATTCTTTGATAGAGTGGAGGATTTGTTACCAAAAATAGATGACACTGAACGTGAACTAAGGGAGCACAGAATTGAGTTTAATACTTCGAGAGATGAGATGTATGAGTTACATCGACATGTTTTGGATTCAAAAGTGACATGCGGGTGATGAAAGTCATTTGTGGGTTGGTGATTTGTGTAATTGTGTTGGCTGTGTTGGTTGTGTTTGTAGTTGCAAAGATGTAATCCAATTGTGAGTTAGTGATTTGTGTAAAGATGTAATCCAATTGTGGGTAAGAATGAATGATTTGCTTTGTGGGTTAGTGATGTGTGTAATCGTGAAGATCTTAAGACTCTGTTGATGGATGTTGATGTAATGGATGTTGATCTAAAAAGTCTTAAATTATAAAAAGAAAATTAAAGACACACAACATTGCAAGTCTTCAGATGATAACTTAAAGTCTTAAATTATGAAAACAATCTTACAAAAGTCTTACACATGAAAGAGACAATATTGCAAAAGTTTTAAAATGATAACTAGAAGTCTTAAAGTGATCGGAACATTGCAATAGTTAATACTGAAGACAAATTGAACATGAACCAAATAGCATTAGCATTTAAACTTGGGATCCACGAATAGAAGATATCCGTTCTTGTGAGCATCCAACTTGTGATCCACCAACTTGTGAATATCCTTCAATCTACAATAAACAAAACCAAGCAGAAATGCTTATAAAGAACAACCATCATAATTCTTATAGAGAGCTTAATGTGGTACAAACCAAATGTTTTCTTGGACGACCTCGTGGCCGTTTAGCAGCAGGCTCAACTCGTGTGGCATTGCAGCTGCTCTTTTTGTGTCCTTCTTCTCTACACTTGGAGCAAGTCATAACTCAGTTTTTCCGAGTCAGCCTTGAGGTAGCTGCACTTGTGGCAGCTTCATTCTGACTTTTACGCCTTGTATACTTGCTTGGTCTCCCAGCTTTTCCTAATCTGTTTGGTGGTGGTAAAACTGGTAACCGGTTAACCCTAGGCCACAACTTCTTTCCCTCCACAGGTTGTATCCCATTGGCATATGTAGCTCGCCAAACCTGAGTGCTAAAATGTTGGGTTTTTAAGCAATTCGACAATTATCAATTGACTAATCTAGCAAAAACCATAAGCCCTAGGTCTTGTATTAACTTAATTGAATCTGAAAAATAGGGAACTCGATTATACCTGAAGTTTTATTGGTGCAATGGAGATAAGATCAGGTATAAGATCAGCAAGTGCTCCAAGTGTAGCACCTCTATTGATAGTCCACACGCACGCAAGTAGGAGAGAAGTCTGCTAGAACTTTGTGTGCAATTCTCTTAGGGTTTCGACTTGTGCAATCAGCGGCTAGGGTTTCTCACATTCTCAAAAACGTGCCCTATATCATATATATAGGGATTTTAAGTTGAGCTAATTAATTCCTAGTTGAACTAGGATTAATTTAGGCCCAGCCCAAAACACCTAATTAATTCCTAGTTGAATTAGGATTAATTTAGGTCCAGCCCAAAACACCTAATTAATTCCTAGTTGAATTAGGATTAATTTAGGTCTGGCCCAAAACACATGTTCTCATCCGAAACTATGTATTATTACGCTCAAGTCGTGAATCATTCCTATAATGATCATTCCCTATTGAATTGTCTCCATTTGCTTAGGTTTGTGACCCAATAGGATCATATAGTACTAGCAGTGAGTATCTCAACTCACAGATTATAAGTGGACTCTAGCAAGTCATTACAACCCCTAGTACCATATGACTTTGTCTAATCTCGATGTTAGAACCGACCACACAAGTAAGTACAAATGATTGCAGGACATTCTCAACATAAAATATTTTAAAACATAATCCTCCACATTTAGTTTTTTGCCAATAATATGAGCTGGAGCATGATCACACGGTATTCCATTCAACTGCTACTTCAAACAACCACAAATCTGTTGCCTCATATCCACCCGATAAGAGCAACCATGTAGATCAATCTCGTGCATATCACCAATTGACATGTATCTGACACAATACCTTGCCTTTTCTATGGTCAAATCTAGTTGTTTGTGAGTACTCTTTGTGAACCTAGTCTCCAATTTCTAAATCATAAACGATATTTTAGCAGTTCTCACCATGCATTGTCTCTTAATATCCTCCAACAAATCTAGCAATGGTTTTGTCCCAGCCTCACGAATAGTTCGATTAAATGACTCACATAGATTATTAAGGGTGACGTTGCAGCAAGTTCCTTCCCTAAAGAATGTCTGACACCATGTGTCTGAATGCAGTTTGAGTAGAGCATCATAAGCTCCTTGGCTATGTTGCCTCAACGCCTCAAAACTCTCGAAATAGTCACATGTTGTGTAACTCTTCGCAATTCTCCAGTACAACCTCTCCATCTCCATGTCATGATTGCCATGTTTCTGATGGCCTAGAATATGTCTAGCACACATTCTATGAAAAGCTTCAGGGAGCTGATTATTGACTGTTTTGGCCAAACTTGTCAACGGAAAAAAAT
Organism: Lepidium sativum; assembly: GCA_023374145.1. Taxonomy (NCBI): domain Eukaryota; kingdom Viridiplantae; phylum Streptophyta; class Magnoliopsida; order Brassicales; family Brassicaceae; genus Lepidium; species Lepidium sativum. The sequence goes on from JAKUCM010003558.1 coordinate 23,276, forward strand.
TGTAAGTTAAAGATACTTAGATATGTTAAAATCACTAATTGTGATGCCAAATTTACCTTTTATTTGTCAAATATTATTGCGCAGTTATTTCCTTCACCAATTCCCAAATCAATCTTCAAGTGATGTATAAACCAGTCTCAATTTACATCATTCTCAATCTCGATGACTGCCCATGCAATAGGCACAATTCGGTTATCACCATCACGCCCAATTGCAGCTAACAACTGCCCTTTGATATCCCACTTCACAAAAGCATTGTCAACTCCTATATCGGGTCTGCAATTTCTCTTCCAAGATTCTTTTTGAGCAGCGAAACACAAATACATTCTATGAAACCTTTGTAAGCCTCCTGGAGTTGGACCAGGAATGGTCTCAATGTCAACTACACTTCTCGGGTTACTCTTTAGTATCTCAGCCTCGTAATCCCGTATTTGAGCAAACTGGTCTTCATGTTCTTTTCTTTTCACCTTGTTCACTATAATCTTCGTTTTCCAACATTGTTCTTCAATCACACGATTCCCGTAAATCCTTAGTATTTCTGCTGCAATTTCCTTCACTGTAAATATGGGATCAATATGCAGCCTCTCTGTGTATAACTGTGCAATTGTGGAACTCTTAAGTAGCTTAGTGTACCTAGAACGTGTACAAATATGCTTATCTTCATACTCTTTAACCTGCAGCTTGTGTTTACTCCTTTCATAAGAGCAATATATTCTCCATTTGCACAATTTCTCGTTATCAGAGCAAATACCACCACACCTCTTTTTCGTTGAAATGTAAAGCTTCACATCATAGCTTTTTTCAGAGAATAATTGAACAAAACCTTCTTAAAATATGCTGCAGAGCCAAATGTTTTTCCAAGTCTGAGAATCTCATTATCATCATCATCTCAATTGTGACCATTCCGGTGTTCATCACCCTCTTTATCACCGGATGAAGCACTGTTACTCTCAGGCATATAACCATCTCTCTAAATCTCATCTTCTCTATCCTATCTTCGCTATCATGAGCTCTACTCTCCCTAGATGCAATGTTACTGAAGTGAGAAGAAAATACCTGACATGTGTTCTCTTCAACTGGAACCACTTCTTCGAAGGCATCACGATACTCTTCACCTCCATCACGGTCATCCTCTGCTTCTTCTATCTCCTCTATTTCGTCTTCGCGCGACTATTTCCCCATATCAACCGCTTCACTCGAATTCATCTGATCTTCATGAGCCCCACTCAAACTCTCGCTTAGATTTATACTTTTTCTCAATCTCTTATACATACTATTGTAGCTAATGTGACATCACATCGCTTCTTTCTTTGTTCGCATCGTTGATTTGAGAAACGAGAAAAGGATTCGAGAAAGAGATAAGAGAAGGGGATTCGAGAAAGAGAGGAAAGTATTTGAGAAAGAGCGTAGGGAAGGGGGTTCGAGAAGTTTGAGAAGAGAAGTCGAATTAGGGATTTCAATGTTTGATTTAGGGATTTCAATTCATTTTGATGCCAAAACGCTGTGTTTCAATAAGGCAAAATGCTTTGTTTCATTAAGACAAAACTACCCGTTTAATTTAACTAACGTTATTTAACGTCGGCTAATTTTGACTAACAGTGTAAATTTGAATTTAACAACTAACATTATTTAACGTAGTCAACGCAAATTTCGTAGTTGTTAATGGGAATAAGAAATTTGAGTTTAAAAAAGCAAAAACGCGTAAGTTTGGTATTAAATTGATAATTTTCTTGAATTTCAATCTATCCAAATTAATAGGAAGTACAAAGGTACCGATCAGCCATATAAGATGAGCCTACTACCGCAATTGTGATTGTCAAAGTTATTTCTAGATCATATGATATAAATCTATATATATATATATACATATATATATGCGCGTCTAGCCAACTTTGTAGACATTGTTCATGATCGTTTAAATTCGGACCATCTTATAGGTCTTTTTTATGATTTCTTAATACTTATGTTATTTATTCTCTTTTTCTACAGTTATTTATTTATTTGTTTGTTTTGATTTGCTTTATTTTTTTATATGTCCTTAGACAAGTTGTTATTGTTGGTGAGATGAGATCTCTTCATGTCAATAATAAATCCACGACTAATCTTGAGTTTCAACTCGAGGATGTTAGGTATGTTTTATAGTAGATAATTGCTTTGACATCTATTTATTTTTTGTTACCTAATAAATATTTTTAGAATTTAATTTTAGTGGTTCACATAAAATGTGTATACTATAGAAAAACTTGCTAAAGCTGTTGCACATTGGGATGGCAAGATGGTTACTTACAAGGGTATTAATTTTGTTATCAATTTATACTAGAAGTATATATATATATATATATATATATATATTGATTCAAACTATAATAATAAATTGGTCTATAAATGTTTGAGAACAAGTTCAAGTAGCGACTGCTTACGATACATTTAAGATATTTATAAATTCTCAGCTATAAGTCGTCCAAGAATTTACTAAAGAGTATCTCTCATAATTACGATTTTAATTTTACTCTACTTTATCTTCTCCTAAATATAATATTAATCAATATTGTTTTTAGTTTGTTAGATGGGAGGAACACTATTGTTAACACAACTGTAATGTCTCTATAAAAAAATCAAAGAGTCCTTAGATTCTTACGAATCCACGAGTATCAAGGAGATGTTTGAAATACGAAAAAAAAAAAATCTTTTTTTTCTTTATCATATATATATATGTAAACTATCTTAATCATTTTGGATTAATATATATTATTCTAATATTAATTTTTATTTTTATTTGTAAAATTGGTTACACAATGTAAGATCATATGCACCGTTTATGAAATAGACATTGATTGAGCTTGGTATTACTTTTGTTGTCGAAAGTGCAACAAAGTTGTATACATTGTTCCTAAACAAGAGAATGCAGTAAAACCTAAGGCCGATGACATAGTTGATATAATGTTTGGTTTTGATTTAATTTTTTATTTAGGATAATTTAAATTCACATTCTACTAGTCAAGATTCATGTGAAGGTATTAGGTCGGTTAGTTTTACTCTTTTCAAGTGTATTGAAGTTAGCATTTTTATTCGGATTCAGACAATTAGCCTATATCAAACAAAAAGCAGCGTGTTGAAATTTCTAATGATAGAGTTGATGAAGAAGAATAGGATACATGTTGCATCTATTACTTATTTAAATCTTTTATATTTTGATTTATGTTCAATTTTAATGACATCAATATTAATTTTCTTTCCATCATTTTATTTTTTACTTATTTTACATTAATGAGCCTTTCCATAATTTAGTCAGCGTAATTTTTCATAAATTACATCGATATTATTTGCCGTCTATTTTTTTTTATTACTATTGGGTCACAACTGTCCGACATAATAGGCAAGTTCTTACATAATGTAGGTAGCGAGACTCGATCTGTGGATGTCCAAGTATGCTTACCTTTAGTGGATTTGCTACCTGCTACTAGGGTAAAAGCCACTTGCCTTTGAGTTCTATTTAATGAAGTCAAATTTTACAAAAAGATGAATATATAATAAATAATTTTAACGTTATATTTATTGTATTTTTGTTTTGTTTAAATGTGAAAATTAAGTTTATATGCATACAACATAAAGGAAATCATTTGCAACAATAAAAAGTTAGCATTCTATTAGCTATGTTTTATTAAATCTTACCTATGAGATAAAGGAAACCAACCGATCTCATATTGGACCGAGCGACCATTTTATTGATCGATCAATCTGTTTCAGTTTCAATATAAGAAAATCGGATAATTACATTTTAGCATGGTTTAGCGCATAATGGTAGAATAATATGTATATATACGATCTAATTATCTTCAACCAGCACATATGCTCCATATTATACAAATTCAAAATGTAACCTTGTGATTTTTGTTATAAATTTGATATAGGTAGGATATGGAAAGCAAGTAAATGTTGGGAGGAGTATATAATTAGTTGAAATAGTATTACATAATAAATTTATTTCAAAAATGATCCAGATCTAAATTGAACTTATCTTGACATTTCTTATAATAATTCTATTAGTACTCGGAAGCTAATTGTTGAATATAAAAAGACATAATATTTAGAAGTTATATTATTTACTAATAATTAGTTTCGACCAATAATAATAATAAATAAACTCTACTAATAATCGATAGGGTTTAATAGTTTTATTTTATGAATTGTCTAATAATGTAAAAATGTTGATCTCGAAAAAAAATTAGTAAGAGACGAATTAAATTCAAATTATTTATATCATATGAATATAACATTTAGTTAGACCATATGTATTGATATTAACTAATGGCCAATTATCAGACATCCACATGTTTACCCATCATGACAATTCAAAATGTAATGTTAAATTTTTAGTTATAACTTTAATATAGTCATTTTGGGGAAAACGTGTAGATGTGGGTAAATGTATAAAATTAGTTGATATATATACAAAGAGTTTAGAAAAAAAATTAATAGTATTGTCTCATATAAATCAGATTTGGAATGAGTCATATATTAAAATAAGATATAGTTTGATATGTGTAAGATCACCATAAGTTTATTTTACTTTTGCAATCAAAGAGTGAAAATGAAAATAATAATAATAACATAACGAGTTTATGAACCGAGAATCCATTAATACGTATACATGTTTGCAAGAAAGAAATGTCAACATTGAGATCATTCGGTGTCAGAAATCCAAACGATTTTACAATTTATGAGAATAACAAAAGCTTAGTCAAAAGTAATAAAATAAAATTTTAATTTCTTTATGTTCGATAAAGATGAAATTTAATGTTTTGAGATATCTCTGCTCCACGGAACTCATTATAAAGAAAAGAAAGACGATGATAACAATGTTGACATACTGTATACACTATTTTTAATTCCTGAAAATTATCTCTAACGATTTTATCGTGCATTAGTTGACACACTGCACCATTCACTTACCCACAACCACACATTAGTGTTGTCTCTTCACCTTTCACTATTAGCTTATCTTATCCCATTATTTCTTATGATTCTTACCTTTAAATCTGTTTCCAATTTTGTTTACACATCATTTTGGTTTATTTTGGTTTATATAATGTGATAAACAAATGGTTTTTTGTTTGTCATAACATTGTATAAGCTCCACCATGTAAACAAACAAATGTTCTGGTTTTAAACTATGAAGTGATGTATTGTGATGTATTGTGATTTTTATTGTGATGTATTGTGATGTATAGATTATAAACTTTAAATCTAAGAAGTGATGTATTGTGATTTTTACGGTTTTAAACTCATGTTGTCTACATTTTTTCGAGTAATTCGTAGTCTTTTTCGTATATTTCAGATCCTTACTGTTGTGTTTTGCTTTTGTTTGTTGCAGATCGAAGAAAAGAAAAACAAAGACAATGGAGTTTACGAGTTCCCAAGTCCGAAAGGATCTTGGTACATCTCGGTGAACCTTAAACCCGGTTCACTAGAGTTTCCTTTATCAAGTGTTGATGATACAAACAAGATAAAGAACAGAGCACTCTCCTCACCAAAATACTCACCTAAGTGTTTTCCCAAGAACAAGAAAGAAGCTCTCTGGTAAAAGCCTTTACCCCAGTCTTCTCTCGCTTGCTCTCTCTCACTCTTCACACTTCAGTTCACACCTATTTTATGTCCACTAACCTCATCATTCCTCTGCTCCTTCTCCACCTTCTTTTGACTTGCAAAGAAACACAGAGCATATACTTTCAAAGGCAATAAAAGGCCTGATGAATAAAGAGTTGGGCCGAAGAAGCCTTCAGAACAGTTAATGGGCCATAAACGAGATTCATGGGCCATATAATGAATTCGAGCCCATGAGTCCAGAGGCGAGGACTTGGAACGTCATTTACATACTCTACCTCGTTTCAATCGTCCTCGTCCTCTCCACTTCCCAAAACAAACATTTCCACTTCTTCTCTCGTCTTCTTCGTTGATGAAGATGAAACGATTTTTTCTCTCACGACTGAACTACCGATGAGAAATTACCTTCACGACTTCACCGTCGATGAAGAAATAACCTTCCGATTAAATCACTGAACCAGAAAACCCTTCCGATTAAACCACCGAAACAACTGAGAAACCTCTCCGATTAAACCACCGAGAAACAGTAAACCCTTCCGATTAAACCACCGAAAAATAGCTGAGAACCTCTCCGATCAAACCACCGATAAGAAATCCCCAAAAAACCAACATGCACTTCCATGAAACCATAGCCGACTGTCACAACTTCACCGTCGTACAGACGAACTTTCACGACTTACCCACCGTGAATCCAAAGGTGATCTCGAAGCCGAAATCAGTGCTGAACCACCTTAAGATAACTCAACCCATCTTCAAACTTCTTTATAGGGATAGATTTAGTTAAAAGATCAGCCGGGTTTTATGCATGTGTTGATCTTTGTGACCTTTATCTTTCCCTCGTTTACCAAATCCTTGATGAAGTTGTACTTTGTATGTATGTGTTTCGTCCTTTCGTGAAATGCGTAGTTCTTAGATAGGCAAATAGCACTCTGTGAGTCGCAGAATATTTCTGCTTGATCTTGTTTGTAACCCAATTCCGATGCCAACCCTTTTAATCATTGTGCTTCTTTTACAGCTTCAGCCAGAGCCATAAATTCAGCCTCAGTAGTGGATAAAAGCAACTACAGGTTGAAGACCAGACCTCCAACTCACTGTGTTTCCACCAAACTGAAAAAACATAATCGGTAATGGACCTCCTTCTGTCTAAATCCGCTGCATAATCACTGTCACTGAAACCTTGAACTTGAACATTGTTTGTCTTTTTGAATGTTAAGCATATATCTAAAGTATTTTTCATATACCTTAAAAATCCACCTTATGGCTTTCCAATGTTCCAGGTTTGGCGAGCTCATAAAACGGCTGACAAGACCAACAGCATAGGCGAGGTCTGGTCGAGTTCCTACCATAGCGTACATCATCGATCCAACAGCACTGCATAAGGTATGTCCCTCATTTCATGCTCTGCAATTTCCTTTTTTTTTGTCTAAGTACTGAGTAGCTTGAAATGAGTTCTCATAGGTGTTTTGTACTGGCTTTAGATCTTCCATACCAAACCTTCTTAAAACTTTCTCTAAGTAGTTTACTTTGTAATAACCTTAGAAAAACCATTTTTCTCTGTCTCGAATGATGTCTATACTGGCCCCCAAATCCTTCATTTCAAATTCATGACTTAGAAGTTTTTTCAGCTTTGTGATCTCTTGCATATCCTTAGCAGCTAGCAGCATGTCATCAACATAGATTAATAGGTAGACCAAATCATCATCATTCAATTTTCTTGAAATATACACACCGATCATGTTCTGATCTTGTGTATTTTGTGTGACTTCATGAACGAATCAAATCTTTTGATTCCATTGTCTAGGAGATTGCTTTAAAACCGTATAGAGATTTTTTGAAGTAAAACACACCTTGTCACCTTCCTCATATCCCTCAGGTTGCTCCATTAGAATTTTTTTCTTCCAATGTACCATAGAGAAAAACCTGTCTTGACATCTAATTGTTCCAATTCTAAATCTTTTGTCAACAACAATAGATAGAAACAAACCTGATGGTCACTTGTTTTTACCACGGGTGAGAAAAACATCATGGTAGTCAATGCCTTCTAGTTGAGAAAAAACCTTTAGCCACTAATCTTGCCTTGTGTCTAGGTCCTTCTACCCCTGGTATTCCAGGTTTCAGTTTGAAAAATCCACTTGCATCCGATTGTTCTCTGTCCCCACTGGTCTGTTTATTAGCTTCCATGTCTGATTTTTCTTCAATGATTCCATTTCTTCATTTGCTGCATCTATCCATTTTTGTTTTTTTCTTTGCAACTGATTGCTTCTTGATATGTACATGGCTCCTCACTAATCAGTTGAGCCATGTTTAATGAATAGGCAGCTAGATCTGAATCATTATATCTACTAGGAGCTCTTATGTGTGACATTCTTTCTCTATCCCTCGCTAGTTTGATATGATCTAAGGTTTTTCTGTGTCAGCTTCAACTTCTGTCTCCTCTGTAATCTCTTCATTTTCTGAAAAAAACTCTACCTTGATCATTTTTCTTCTCCTACTAGTTTTCTCTTCCTCATCTAATTATGTGTTGTTAGGTAGCAGGAATGAAAACTCTTTTTGTTTGTAATTTTTTGTTACAAACTGTTCTGCTTCTGTCATCTTCCCAATATCTTTGTAGAGGATATCTTCTCGAAAGATAACAACACGACTTACAATGCATTTCCTTTCTTCTCTACTCCAAATCTGATATCCTTTAACTCCTTGAGGATATCCCATGAGAAACCCCAGGCTTAGCTCTAGGTTTTTAATTTTCCTTGATCCACATGGTAGTAGACTACGCAACCAAAACCTCCTCATATATGAATACTCTGGACATCGTCCACTCCAAACCTCTTTCCGGTATTCGAAAATTTAGTGGTGTTGATGGTGTCATGTTTTATCACATAGACCTCTGTAGAAGCAGCCTCTGCCCAGAAAAACTTCCCCTAGTCCTGTTTTCATATAGCCAACTTCTAACCTTTTCAAGTATTGTTCTGTTGAGCCTCTCAGCTACACTATTTTTGCTGGGGGGGTGTAAGGACAAGTTTTTATGTCTGAGAATACCATTTTGAGCTGCAGTAGTCTTCAAAATATTCTGTTACAATACTCTAAAACCATTATCTGTTCTCAAAGCTTTGACCATTTTTGTTGCTCTGATTTTCAACTAGCAGTTTTCCGTTCCACAAAACTTTGAAAAAGTTTTCATCTTTGGTTTTTGAGAAAATATATCCACACCTTTCTTGAATTATCATCAATGAATGAAAATATAGTATTGACACTTTGCTAGGACTAGGTGTGGACATTAGGAGAACCTCACAGATTGGAATGAATGTATTTCAAACACTTGGTTTGAAGTGTGTTTTTCCTGTCTTAAAAAGGACGTCTTGTGTGCCTTACCAAGAACACATGGTTTCACACGGTCCCTAGGTCCCTTAATCTCTGCTTTTTCCTAGCAGATTTTTTCTGAACCAGAATTCTCATTCCTTTTTTCTCCTAAATGTCCCAAGTCTGCTGTGCCATAGAGTTACTTCATTCATTTTGTTTTTTTCTGTTGTTGTTAGCTTGACTTTTTGTCAGGTTCTCCATCTAATAAATAGAGTGTATCCTTGTAGTCACCTGCTAAAAACCTCCTGATTTTTCTTTCATTACCTTCAGTCTAAAAATCCTTGGACTGAAAACCAGCAACCTTGACTTTCTAACTGACCCAAAGAAATAAGGTTTCCATCTAGTTTGTAGGTGAAAAACCTGACTTTAGTTAGTATCACAGTTTTTGTTCTTGTGATTCTTAAACTGAATTTTTCCCAATGGCTGTAATTTCACAATGTGAATCATTATCCATGAGAATTCTGCCACCATCAATTTCTTCCACATCAAAGATCAAATCCCTTCTTTGTGTAACATGATATGAGCAGCCTGAGTCTAGAAACCCATCCTTCTCTAGATGAATTTGCATCTCCAGTTAACATAAAGTGGTTCATTGTACTCCACTTTTGCAACTACTGCCTCAGCATTTGAACCCTTAGAATAGCTTGTGCTTGAGTGGTTTCGTTTTTGGACACTCAGCCTTCAAATGCTCTTGACTCCCGCAAAACCCAACATGATAACACTCGTTTTACCCTTAACACGAGACTTGCTTCTGTTTGATCATTTTCCTTTTTGACACTTCCTTCTTCTCAGTTCGGCCTCTTTGATGCGCATATAGACCTTCACTTACACCCTTTTTGTTTTAGTAGACCTTTACTTTTCAGTTCCAGCTCTATAGAATAGGCTGACCGAATGATTTTCTTTGACTGTTTATAGTATGTCTACCACTGCTGTACTTGAGTGTATGAACCAGGTTTTTCAAATTGCTTAGGTAAGTTGTTCATCAATATGGCCGCTTGATCCTCATCACTCATCACCACGTTGACGCTTGACAGATCAGAGATAAGTTTTGTTGAAAGTGTCAATATTTTTTATCTAGTGTCTTGTTTTTCATCCATTCTAAAAACTGTAGAATGTTTTGCTTCAAATGAAATCTGTGAGGCAGAGTCTTCACTTGATATTCTTCTTCTAAGGCATTCCACATAGAATAAGTTGTAGGTTTCACTTATTACTTTCCTCAGTACCATATCGGTAAGACTCATGCTTATGAGATTTCTTGCCCTTCGATCCTTATCTTTCCACTTAGGGGTCTATAGTAGTTGTGGTTTTCCGCTGAAGTGGTTGTTGATGTACATGCATCACCTGAGCTTGTTTCTAAAGAAGGTTTGTGTGACTTCGACTTTTTCCCAACACGGAGTCCCAACCCAAGAATTTCTAGTGTTGCTAGAATCATGTGTTTTCCATATGGTAAAAGTCCTCCTTCTCCATCAAAACTTCTCAACCTCAAACCTTCCTTGTGTCGGTTCCCTGTTTAACTTAGACCCTTTAGAGTAGCCTTATAGGTGATGAAGATGTCCACCTCCCCTCGGCTAAAGCTAAACTCGTTTCTTATAAAACTTGTACCTTGTAGCCGTTACTAAACACCTTCAGTCACCTTCAAGCTCTAATACCAATTGTTGTGTTTTTGTTTTTGTTTTGTTGCAGATTGAAGAAAAGAAAAAACAAAGACAATGGAGTTTACGAGTTTCCCAAGTCAGAATGGATCTTGGTACATCTCGGTGAACCTTAAACCCGGTTTCACTAGAGTTTTCCCTTTATCAAGTGTTGATAATACAAACAAGATAAAGAACAGAGCACTCTCCTCACCAAAAACACTCACCTAAGTGTTTTTCCCAAGAACAAGAAAGAAGCTCTCTGGTAAAAAGCCTTTTACCCCAGTCTTCTCTCGCTTGCTCTCTCTCACTCTTCACACTTCAGTTCACACCTATTTTTATGTCCACTGACCTCATCATTCCTCTGCTCCTTCTCCACCTTCTTTTTGACTTGCAGAGAAAACACAGAGCATATACTTTTCAAAGTCAATAAAAGGGCCTGATGAATAAAGAGTTGGGCCGAAGAAGCCTTCAGAACAGTTAATGGGCCATAAACGAGATTCATGGGCCCACATAATGAATTCGAGCCCATGAGGTCCAGAGGCGAGGACTTGGAACGTCATTCACACTTACCAGTTAATTTGGAATTTTTCCACTAAAAAGCATGGAACATAATAAAAAAGAAAAATATTTGTTGGTTTTTTACGAGTTAGATCGATCAGTATGCTATGGATCAATCGATCTCACTTCTACCATAGATTGGAAAAAAATCACTTTTTTTGTTCTTATCTTGAATCAACAATTTGCTACTCTTATACAAAAATCATTTTACAATAATATACGTGATCATTATAACTTTAAAAATTTATGTCCACATCCAATAATTTTACAACTAGTAGTTTCCAAATATTAATATTTATTTTTGTTTTTTGAAGATATTTCAATATCTACACTAATGATATTGATCTTATAAATATTTTTTAAAAAGTGAAATTTTTTTAGCATAAGATATGGATATAATTTCGTTCAATTATTCCATAAAATATTTATTATTCTTCATATTTTAAACTATATGTCCTTATACAAAATTAAACCCAGAATCAGATTAACAAAAACCTAATTCAGTTTTACAAAAACCCACAGTCCCAACTTTTTTCACGAAAATCTTTTATATAACAAAGTCCATGAAATCAACATATTTACTGAATTTCTTTTATATTTTTCAACTAAACTATCTATATTCTTTCATATATTAGTTAGTAGATTTTTCCATAATCTAATCAATTATTAATTATTCATATTATGGAAGATCCGACTTTTTATAGGAAAACCTAAGCATACGAGTTTATAATCTATTTTATCTATAACTTAAAAAGAAATTTTTATAACTGCTAATATCCAATTTCAAAAATATGAAATTATAAAATAGCTTAAACTACTTCTTATTGGCAGCCAATTCCCGGTTAGGAAAATAACAACCCAATATGATAAGTCTATAAGCATATTTTCACACATCAATGATCTCATCAAAAATATTCCCAACCTAGGTAGAAAGGAATAGAAGCCCAAGCATTCTCCATTGCACTCACATTCTTCTCTAACATAAGACTCTTCGATACTATTTAGGTGAATATGTCTATGCCAACAAAGAGTCGTCGGATCATAAACATATACTTTCTAGAATTCAGAAAAATATATTT